>VZRL01002700.1:11633-36093 GCA_013397895.1 Origma solitaria | reverse complement strand
CCCCATCTACCAGCTCAGGAGGCAAGCTGTCCTGAGGGCAACCTGTCTTTCTGTTGAAAACTGAAGCAAAGAAGGTATTAAGCACCTCTGTATTTTCCTCATCTTTAGTTACTGTATTCCCCTCCAGATCCAATAAAGAATGGAGGTTTGTGGGAACTGACAGCTGGCCTGCCTCAGCTCAGACATGGAACTTGATACAATTCGCTTGTACCCGTGAGAATCTTAGTGTCAACAGAAGCAAGAAGCAAAACAACAGGAGGATGTTTTTGCAAGAATGTGTGCTAACTATAGGTAGCCAATGATATTGAAATGTAGTGAGTTAGGAGCCAATGAATATGTGGCATGAATGCTAAGAAATAGTATAAAAGAGGCTTTGTAGTAATAAAGAGAACTTCTTTCCTTTGACTGAGCCATTGGAGTGTCTGTAGGTGAATGTAGTGTCCATCTCAACAGTGACAGAGGTTGTCCTTGCCCCTCCTTTTGCCATAAATGTATTTATAAAAACATATTTTATTATCCTTCACAGAAGTGGCCATATTAAGTTCCAACTGGGCTTTTGCCTCTCTAATTTTCTTCCTACATGACCGAGTGACATCCTTAAACATTTCCTGAGTTACCTGCCCCTCTTTCCAAAGGTGATACACTCTCTTTTTCCCCTTACTTCCTTCAAAAGCTCCTTGATTCCTATTTCTACCAAATGGAGCCTGCTAGCACAGAACATCATACAGATCAAAGAAGAGACACCAGTGAAAGAAGGAAGAAAACCTCATTACTCATCAGTGAGTTATGATCCACTACAGAACATAGCATTTACTTGATATGATTCTGAAGGTAAAAAAAGAGGCTGGTTGTCTTCCCCATCAGCTCATCTTATGGCACACAGGGAGACAGTCTGCTCCTGCACCTTCAAGATTTCTTTCTTGAAGTATTGTCCATCCTTCCTGGACGCCTTCCTTTTTAAGGGCTGTTTCCCAAGGTACGTTGAATAAACACAAAGCACTTCCCAGCCCAGAGCTATCAACACTCCACACTGCCCTTCCACATGAATCTTTTATGCCTCTGAAAAGTGTGGACGTACCCAATTCCTCTCTGTGAAGCATTCAGGAAAACATTTAAAAGCACACCGTTATGAGAAACAAACCACCTCAGGAATAAAAATTTCTGTATTCTTATGATGGAAACAGAAATAATTATTTTTAAAAATGAAGTTGCAAAATATTCAAACTGATAGAAAGTACAGCCCAAGCAGAGATGCACTGGCTGTACAATTGGACACATTATTCAAAATGCCAGTGAGACAGTTTCATAATTATATTATTTAGCAATATATGAATACTACTGCACAATACAATTCAAAATGCAACTCTCTTCTGACTTCAAATCACTGCTTACCCACCAAAACTGCACCAAGTAATTTCTGAACAACCACACATCATCTCTAAAAACACACGCTTACCTTCCTCAGTTTCTACTGGTTGCTGGGATAGAATTTTAAGAAGAACTGGATTTTTCCACACCCCTTCCCTTGTGATATCCACCAATATTTGGAGGTTGTTATTCCCAAATTCCAGTAAAGCATCATGTGAATCCTACAAAATGTAAAAGAAAGTCATTAAAAGTCTTAGCTAAAAATTAAGCCAACGTAATTTTACATTACCTATCCTAATATTTCACTATATTCTAATACTTTCACACTATTCCTCTCAGTCATTACTGCTTTGACAAGTCTGCATTGGGATTTTAATAGTCCAATTTAATTTCACTTCTCTAATCCTACAGCAAAACTTTCCAATTTCAGACTACTGAGTTGACTGAAACGGCTTAAATCAAAAAGCCTATTCTGCAGTTGTAACTCTTCTGCAATTTTTATGTTTCTCCATGTACATGTGCATATATAAAAAAAAAAAAAACAACCCAGGGATTGTTGTATAAAAGACAAAAGATGGTTTTGTATCAAAGCGTGTAACGCTATTGAGGAACTTGGAAGAAAGACTAAATAGTTTTCAAAATGAGTAACAAAACAGTAAGAGGCTAAAATTGTACATTTAGTGTTAACACTAAAGGTCAATTCATTCTGAGAATCATGAAAGCCATCAGTCACTAGTTGGAAGAATGCAACAGGATATTTCATCATTAGGATGAAAACATCCTTCTACTGGATGCGAAGATGCAATTTTCTTAGAAACTAATCCAGGTCCAGGGCATTTACTGTAAGATCCAGGGACTTTTGATCCTAACAGATCTGATGCTGTGAAGCCTGACCCAGAGACTCTCCACGACCAGCAGGCCTCCAGCTGAAGCTCACCCATGAAACCTCTATACATAGCACATTGCTCAGAGTGATCAGGGCCCTACCACTTTGAATTCTGGAAATCTGAGGAGTAAAGGAAGAATTAAAACAAGACATTACACATGGGAAGAATCTAGAGTCTAACACAGAAGAGAAAGCAACTTGAAAAAATTCCAGGTGTTTCATGCCCCCAGCAGAAAAAGCAATCCAGGGTGACTTGAACTGAAAGAATTAAAATATCAGTGTTCAGAATTTCCTAGCACTGACAAATTAAAGCTAACTAGCTGTAAACAATTTGTGGCTACACCTTCAGTAAAAATGCTTCTCTCAACAGAACTTAAGCTCAATATGTGGTAATGTCCCCTAGCTCTGGTGAGCTGTGTTTCAAGCTGCTTGTATTTTTAACACAATGTTTAACACAACTTCAAGCTTGCTTTTGATAGCCTGTATTGTATCGTTAAGATATACTGAAATCAATTCTATGTTCTGAATTATCAGAATTAAATGGAGCTAATGCTATGACCACTAAAAATATGAGAGTAACCAAAGCACTTTGTATCATGGGCTATCAAAAGACACCAATGAACACTTTCCACAGTGTAACACACAAGACACGTTTAAGTCTGTGAGTTACCTTCTACAACCAAGGGAATCTGCTATGAAAATAACCAAGATTTTCCCATTAACCATCCACAGTAAAGGGCATTTTTGAATTTAATTATGTCTTTTGATAAATCAGGTATTGATGTTCAATATCCAATATCAGATGTAATTTCAGATCATCTTCACTATTTTGATACAACAGTCTATTTCCTTTCTAATACTGCAGCAAACTGTACTGCAAATCTCTGCACAAGAGGACTTGAATTTTAACTCTGAGGCAAAGCATCTCCCCACGTGTGACAATTTTCTCACAGTAAAAGATTCATGACGAGAAAATTACATTCTTACAGTGAAGGGTTCATTTACATTGATCCACAGCTCTCTCTGGTTTCTTGAAGGACTCCTCTTGAATACCTATGAAACCATCCTATCAGACATGGTACTTACTAAATTCCATATAAAGTGAAGCACAGTCAACACAGGGCTCTTTTCTCCTCACTCTCTGATTACATATGTCTGCTCCAAGTATCCCATAGTGCATTTGAGCACTATATGTAATAAACTCTACACTATATGTAATTAAAATAATTAGAGCACCACTGAAGTCTATGTCCAGTGGCAAGTTTATACAGATCCATTCATTCTTTGGACAGTCTGTCAGTCACTACAATAGAAAATTATGTGTACGAAACTCTTTAGAGAGCCTGTGCATAACTTTGGGGCATCTTTTCACTAAGCTGAGAACACAGGCAAGGTTTGAAGAAAATAATTTCCAGAAAATACCAAGTGAAGATTCCAGCAATCCAAACGGGATCACAAAAAGATGTATACACTCCTGCAAAGCCCATTAAAACAGACAACTTAGTGTGTGCTAGATGAGCAAGCAATGAACTGTGAAATTTTAGAGGGTAAGCAAGAACACTGAGTGGTGTTCTGCAGCATAGGTGAGAAGTATCTGCAGGAGATCTCAGAAGCAGCATAGGGAAGTCAAGAAAAAATAGAGCATATTTTCTATGCTTCCACGTAAGCTGATAAGGTAGCACCAAATGTATCCCTGATGCTAGAAATGGGTATTAATGCACTCCATAGCTAGGCTAATCTTCCTATGCTAGTTATGACATTAAAGTAGCATAGTGTCCTGACTCACCTTTAAATAAACAGAATTTCTAGCTATAACTGACCTTTAATGTAATAGGCCAGAGGGGAAAGGAGAAAGGGAACAAAGCAAGTTATCAGTTGTCACTGTTAAAATCCTATCTAAGTATTCACAATCTCCAGCTGCTAATCAGACTCCATGTCTCGTAAGGTTTGGTGCTAGACAGGGACTGGGACATGGGATATTGCAGAGAAGCTGTCAAGGCTTACTCTCAGACCATCACTTGCTGCTCACCCCCCTGGACACAAATCACACCACACTCCCAGGAAATACAAGGCTCTAGGAGCCAGGCTGACAGACACATGGATCTCTCTGGTTTTCTTCACTTGGCTGAGGAAAGGAAGGACCAAGGAAAGCTTGAGAACAGCTCAACAGGACATCGAGTAACAGAGGACACTGGAGATGCTGAGGTGCTCTGAAACTGCCTCAAGTTCTCCTGTCAAGGTCTGCCCTCTGACCTTCCAGGTCCCTGTCACCAGTGGCAGAGCTGGAGGTGGGGAAGAGGCATGAATCAGCATGACAGAGATCTTAATCACATTAGCATCCAAGGTATCAAACGAAGCCGAGGGTGTTGATGGAGATAATGGATGGCACTGCAAGTCCCGTACTAGGCTCTGTAAGGTCACAATCACTGGAGAAAGGTTGCTAATGACTTGAAGAAATCACCAAGAGTAAGAAACTCTGGGGAACGACAGACCAGTCAGCACAGTCTGTCCCCAGAAAGAACATGGGACAAATTCTCCTAGAAACTACATCCAGTAATCTGACTACCTTCTGTGACAACAGCTACAGATGACACTGCCAGAAGCCTTCCCAAGTGTGACTAATCTCCCATAGTATCTTTAAAACCAAATTGTTAAAATAAGGAAAAGTGGACAAAATACAGGTGAAAAAAACAGCTCAATGGCCAGACTTAAAGGGCTTGTGACAAACTGTACAAAACCAAACTGGCAGCTGTCTCCCAGTAGCACTTCTCAGGGTCACCATCGAGCTGGTATTTTTAACACATTTATTGTCTGAATAAAGGGACAAAGCACATTCATTCTCTGCCAGCCCACAGGTTATACAGAACCTAGAGAGCAGCTAACACTGTTGGGCAGGCAGCCATTACAACATTCAACAGGACACAGAACATTGCTGACAGGGACTCGCTGAAGCTCAACACAGAAAAATGAATGTGTGGCACCTGGTACAAGCCCAAGTATCAGTACAGGCTGGTGACCAGCTGCCAAGGTTCCAGTTTGGCACCACAGGTCTCTAGGGTCTGTAATTTAAGTGTAGATCAGCAGCGAGCCCTTACTGCAAACAAGGCTAGCTATGCTGAACAGTCTCAAACAGAGAATAACCAAGAGGTTCCTGAAGTGCTCATTCCTGTACGGCACTTTTGAGGTTCCACTGCAGTACAACACCTCGGATGCAACTGTCCTGCACAATTCATTTGCTATAGTCATGCACTTTCAGCAAAGACCATCACATTCAGAAGAGAGGGTGAAAAGGAAAATCTTAGAGCTGTCTTTATCTTCACTATATTGCCAGAAGGTAGTTGGAGCTGGACTCCTTTTTTCTGTCTAGTGAGGGAGTCACATGAAACAAAGTCTGTAAGTGTGCGTGAGGGAAGTGTTTTCATAGGTAAACACTCTCATTTTGGAAGGACTAATGAAAGTTTGTGCATTTTGCATCTCTTAAAGACACTTAACATCTGGTGGGGCAGGACCCTATGCAACCTGATTTAAGAAAGCCCTCTTACTCTGAGTGAAAAGGTGGATCAGGTAACTGAGCTTTCTTCCAGCGACCCTCATGACCCTGCCACAATAGAAACCTTCAGAGAGCTGCAGATTCAACGCACTGAAATTTCACTATGGCTGAAAGCACACTTCATGGAAGTCAGTGCTTCTGCCCTACGTGAGTATTTTTCTGATTGCAAGGGGGAAAAAAAAAATTAAAAAAAATCAAACCAATATCAGAGCAAAAAAGCACACATTAGGAGTTCTTTCCAAAAGCAGAACTATAGTGCAGACATCCACCTTCTAAGGACCATAAAATTAAGTCTCATAGCTGAATGCAACAATCAAGCAGTTTTGATAACTTTAACAATCTCATCTTCCTTAGTAGTATCAAAAATTTTCTGTAGATATTGCCCCGAAGTTAATTTTATTTTTAGATAACTGTTGTAACTGTGTTCCAACTGTTAGCTCATAGCAACCTGCTAACTGAAATCAAATATTAAAGACCATGCTACTTCTAAAAATGATTATAAAGTAGAACTAGTGAGTGTATTATTGGTAAGACCACCTCAAAAATCAGATGTAGGTATTGGTAGAGGAGTTGGTGCTAACTGGCAGATGCAGATAGCCAAGTATGATGCTTGCAATGACTGATTTCTGGTCTTGAGCCTGAAATGTTACTCAAGGTTAGAAGTAATTTTGGACTGTCACAGCTGGACCCCAAAGATGCAAGTAACTTTACATGCTCTTGAACAGAGCTCAAACTGCTCTTAGCTAACGACATTGAGAGATTAACACACAAAAGTTTCAGGCTCTGTTTAAGCATTTGAGAACATTACTTAAGCAATCCTTAGGTTTACACAGCTGTTCCTCCTCTCAAGTCTTTGCTTCCAGTGCAAGCTGGATCAGTGAACAAAACTCACCACAAAGACCCTCAGGGAAGAAGTGTTTTTTTGTTTTGTTTTGCTTTTTAGAATTAAAGCATGATCAATTCCTCACTTTACACTGAGCTAAATGGCATGCCAGTGCAATCAGCCAGGTGAATGACACATAATGCTTAATCTTAATACAGTGCTACTGCCAAAAGATGCTCAAGTTGTAGCCTCAGGACAGCTTTAAAAATATCACTGGAAAACAACACTGATCTAAATTTGCAACCATGAAATACCTAACCACAGACCAGTTTCTGTAACTGGCAGTTACTTCCTATGGGAAGTCTATCCATATTATCTTCAGTCTTGAGGATGATGAAGAAAACAGCTACAGGGGAGCAGATAGAAGAAATACTGGATCTTACCTAGAAAATCAATAGAAGCCCATTATAACAACCTCTACTTTTGGCCTTTTCCAACTACATGTCACACAGCATTAAGTCTTTTCAACACAACAGGTTGCCAGAGCATCCACTATGCATTCTCCTCCCTCACACTAACGTTACAGCATTAACCTCTCTCACTCTCAGAAGTAGATCAGGTCAAAGATTAACTCCAAAAATCCACATTTAAGACCCTATGTGCTCAAACTTCACCTGGAAGACTGAACTCAATGAGCTTTACTGAGCTGTGCAAAGCCATTCAGCACAGGTATCATGCCCTAGGAAGAGGCGGAACTCCCAATCACAGCACTGAGAAGACAGAAGCCACAGCCTCAGAAACATGCAGAGCAGCCCACTTATCTGCCAGCACTACTGGAAAGACCTGGCTGACAAAAACATTTAACAAATCATACAACTTGGACACAGGTGAGGTACTGCTACTGAAAATAGTGCTGTCCCTCAGATTATGACATTCAGTGATCCAGACATGTAGGGTAAACAATGTCCTCCCAATAGCAACTGTTCCCTAATCTGAGGGCTTCAGGACACAGCACAGAGTCAGCAGAGCCCAGTCCAATTATGAGGATCATTCACACTTCAGCACCTCTGTATTAAGGGCTGAAAGGAACTTAGATGGTGAGAAAGAAGGGGCTTGAGATATGAGCAAACTGATTTGCTGAGCCAGCACTGTGTTAGAGGTTTAGGGTACCAATACCAAATATAAAATTCACCAACATATGCAGCATAAGTAACTAACTACTGCCAGTACAGTCCCTTTCCATTACAGTGCTTAGCTGAACCCCATTGGACCTCCTAAAGAATATAAAACTAATATTAATAGGAATATTTTCAAAAGTCTATTATGAATACAACAAAATACTTTGAAGAAATCTAATGCAACATTTACATGTCTAGATCTCATTAAGTTAGGACAACACCAGGTTCTAAAGAGCAGGACATAAAACATTTCATTCTAGATGAAGTCAGGAAAGAATAACACAGCAAAGGACTATGGACAAAGCTAAAAAGAAAAGACAAGTCTTGAAACAGTTTACTGAAGACATCAGGATTTTTCAGTCCTGGCAGTTTAAAGTGATCAGCATCTACTACAGTTCCACAGAAGTTTTTGGCTTACACTCACCCTCAACTCACAGTTTTTCTAAGCAAAGCATCGATGCTCTTTATAAGGCTTGAAGGGAACCCTGTTCCACAATCCATATTCAATACCAGAACAACACATCTCTATTCCCACTAAAGACATCTTTGAATGCATGGTTTTACCTTCTTCACCTGACCAGATTATACCAATCCACACAGTACCTCTGCACTGAGTTCCTCCCCCAGATTAACAGAGTTTACTTATATCAAGAGGCCCGACATAATTCTGTCCCAACCCTTTCACTCATATTTTACAGCATTTCCTCACTTGTATCTGCATCCTTTTGCTTGCTGCCACTGTATAAATCCATGCTGAGGCTCCTGCCATACAATCTCACGTCATGTTTTCATTTTGACCAAGCTGTCCCTGATCTTGCTCAGGGATAAGGAAAACTGGACTCATGGGTGACTGCAGGACATGACTGCTGTTATTTAGGATAACAGAACAAACAGGTTCAGACACCAAATAAAGATTTTGACAGCATTTTGTATATAAGCTGGACATCAGTGACACTCCACTTCAGGTCTAGGACAGTCCCCAAGCCTTGCTGCTTTGAAATGCAAGCCCTCAATCACCTTTCACATTCCTGGGATGAAAATTTATTTGAGGTTTCACTGATTCCCAATACCTGTATAGATTGCTACAGAGCAACAATTACTGCAGGCAGATCTGAAAAATACCTCTCGTATTAGGAGTTACAGTCCTCAGAAGCCCCACCTTGTCTGTTTTGTTAGGAAAGCAATAAGCACATTTACATCCATCAGTCTCAGGCATGTGCTGACATCCTATTCTGTGGTGCTTTCCTACTGGATTTTTCCTGGAGATCTGCACATTAACAGGTCATACACAGGCTTTAAACCTACAAGACAGCCTACAAGTGATTCCTGTCTGAAGGTCTCTATTGCCCTCCATATGACTTACATACTCATTCTGTGGTGACTAGTGGGTTCCTACTGTATTCCAAGGCAGGGTACAAGCGTTCTCATTCTCATATTTTTGCCAGAGCACTACTTCAAAATCTTATTAGAAACACCTGTTTGTAAAAGTCCACAAACCTCTTCAGCAAGGTTTCAGAATACCACCATATTTAACCAGTTCACTATCGGAACTATGGGGAGCATTAGGTGAATCCTAAACTTGGAAGCCATAGCTTTAAAAAGTCACTACAAAAGCCAAGTATATATTACTACTCCTGGCAGCAGCACATCTTGAATTTTCCCTTAGTTCTAAAAGTTGACATGAGAGATCTGAGCTTGTGCCACCCTCTGTAGAATCTCAGAAGGGCTTACATGCATGTCTCAAACACCAATAGTGACATGCTGAGGACCCAACCAAGGGTAATAACACAAGAATCGTTGGTAATAACCAAGGACTGTTGGTAATAACACACTGTGAGAAACGGCAGGATGTGGCTGGAGAAGGAGCCATGGGGACACAGGGCAGGACTTTTCCGTGAGAAACATCCTTGCTCTTGTTCGTACAGAGAAGCACAAGATAATCCTGCATAAGTTCAGAAATGAGGTTGAGAAGTGGGAATGGACTGTAGCACGGGGATCAAGACCACCCAAGACCCCTGAAGCCCTCTGACACATTTTCAGAGGGGTCTGAAAAACTGGAGTGCGCATGACTGCATAGCTAATTTGCATACAAAGTGAAAAACCTGTCTTCAGGGCAGGAAAACCTACCCATAAAAAGGTAACCCCAATAAGCCTGGGTGGTAGCTCCAGGATCCTGGACATCCTATCAGCTGGACCAACACTGGAACCAGAACTGATGATCTCTTATTCTCTCTTGCTCTCTCTCTCCCTTCTTACCTTGCCCCTTTATCCAAGCCCCCCTGCTGCGTGCTTATATAGTAGGTCAAGAACTAACATACCAATTTCCATGTGAAGTGTGTAATTTACTAATAAAATTTGTGAGTTTTTGTATCATCCTCTGACTTTTTAAAATCCTTAAGACCACAAGCATTTACGAGTTTTGGATGCCTCGTCCCTCTTAAGAGTGGAACATCAAACCCTTCTACCACTGGAATTTAACAGTTCCCTTCCAACATATTCAGCATAAACAGAGCCATCTCATCAGACTAAAAACCTGCTCTCTATTGACAGAAGTATCAAAGTTCGATCACTCAGTTCAAAATCCTAGAAATGCACAGGTTTGTTACATCATAGAAATTACTAACCTTGGCAACAAGAATTCTCCTTGCAGATCCCTCCAGCTAAAAGCTAGCAACTTTTAGAGCTGCATTGGAACATTGCTATAACGAAAAAAAGCCTGTATATGCCCTCCCATATTCCAAATACGAGAGAACATCTTGTTTCAGGTCTAGGCCATCTCAGTTACAAACATATGCCTTTTAGCGTATGATAAGCTCACAAGGCTTAGGGGAGGAGACCTTACCACCATGTTCCAGTATTTAATGGATAGCTACAAAAAACAATTCCCTTTTTACAAGAACTCACACGGAGAAGATATGGGGTACAAGTTACTCCTGGGGAAATTCTGATTGGACAACCAAGGAAAGTTTTTCATAATGAGAAGATTCAGCCACTGGAATAATCTCCCCAGGGAAGTGGTATATTCTCCAACAATGGAGAATTTAAAGAGTTAGCTGGGCAGGGTGATAGGCTATCTTGTCTAGACCCCGCCTTTGGCCAAGAAAGGTTGGACCAGATGAACCCTGAGGTCCTTTCAACCTGCTACTCTGTGATTCTGATTCACTCCTCTTTACCCTATGATAACTGTAACAGTAAATTAAAGAAGAGCTACTTTGGAAACACTAAGTTGCAACATCTTGCATCAGCCCTAACAAAAGATGAAACTGTGACTGACCACCCTTATCTGTGGCATTCCCACAAATGAACTTGTTGGGAGCACAGACCCAGCCTTTGGCCAATAGCCAAACTGATGGCATAGGTGGGCATTGTCAAAATGAACTGACAGGCCTTCAAACCTGACTCTGGAGTGCTGCAATGTCCATTGTGATCTTTTGCAGTCACTAAGGGAGTTGTAGGACTTATGCACTCAAAATAGAGGACAAATCCTTGTCACCACTAAGGCCACAGGATTTAAACTGTACCTACCGCATTTCTTTCTATTACCAAGTACATGCCACACCCAACTATTTGTAGGGTTCCCATGATAATAAATATTCCATGGTATTCCAGGAAAAGGAGGTCTCTCCACTCCTGGCATCACCAAGCACAGACCACCTCTGTCCCTTCCACTACTAGCAGGACTACAAAGCTCTACTAGACCTCTTCTCTTAGTTTAAAGAGATAGGTTTATTCATCTTCAGTCTACTGAAAAGTTTTCAAACCTCCTGTTTCCTTGACTGCAGGCAAAACAAAAGCAGAAGCTCCTTTAGAACTAGCATCTTCAGAGCTGATGCAGCAGTAGCCAAGCCTCAGGGACTGAGAAAATCCTCAATCAAAGGGATATAAGGTCTTGTGATAAAGACAGCTGCAAGGTCTAAGTTCACTTCCAACTATTTCCTGCCAAAGTCTTCACTTCAGTAACTTATAACTGAGATTAGCTTCCAACAGTTCGTTAGCTTCACTAGTCACAGTTAAAGCCAGAACAGGCAATAGCAGAAACAGAGCAGTGCCTGGTCCTTGAAGGGCCTATCAATATGAATACAGCAATACCACTCTTGTCTTTCAGCTCCACAAGGAACACCAGTGCTTGCAGACAGCTAGGTACTGCCTCCAGACTAAAACCCAGAAAAATCTTCCTCCCACACAGTCTACATTAGCCATGTTGATTTGAGTGCAGAAATGTAGCAGTATGAGCTGATTTCAGCACCACCTCCGAAGAAACACTTCTAAGAACCATCTGGACTAAAGACCTGTCCTACCATTTCCATCCCTCTTAAATCAGGTACACACACTAACCTGCCACTCGGACCTCCACAAAAGCTCTTTTTATCATCAAAGTAATGTTTCAGAGCTATTAAATCACTTCATCTAACTCAGTATGTCTCTCACACAATCATTAGATCAAGAATCACTAAGGTTCTCTTGCTTAATTTGCCATCAACCGCGTGGTTATAAATATGCTGTTGGGCCTTAAGACACCCAATACGGTTGCTGCACTTAGTCTTTTGCTGCTCAGAAATTCTTGCTGCCTAGGTAACAGCAATGCAGGACAAGTGGAACTCAGGGGAAGGGCAGAAGAGAAGGAATACAACTGCAGCTTTGGTTTTTTTTTTAATTTGTAAATTGCAAAAAATAAATTCAGAACACTTACCTGAATGGACTGATGGAATCCTAACCACACCTCATGTGGCAATTCACTTTCAGGAATTGAAAGCAGTAGCTCAAAACAACTCCTGGAAAAGCAAAAGGCAAGTAAACAAGCTACCTGAACACATTCTCTTGTTACATTAAATAACAGTTGTGGCACATACTACTTAGTACTCAGGTAAGCAACGACAGTAACACTGAAACATGTTAGATTGTGCAAATCAAGTAAAGGCCCAAAACAGCCTGTAAATCAGGCGTGGTTCATCATATGGAAACAGTGCTCCTTTTTACTATGCACAATCTTGCTAATTTAAGATAGTAGCTACTCTTATCACACAAGATATTCCATTCAATGTGGCTCAAGAACATTGCATCACAGAATTTTTATTCTTTTTTCTCAAAGGAAACCTAATAACCATTCTAAATTCACTGGAGTCCAGCACGGTCTCTGCCTAGAGGGAGAATGCAAGCCAGCTTCACCTAGCTCAACATTTCAGCACTGACATATATAGGAAAATAAAAAATAGCTTGACAGAAGACACGTGCATCGGCACAAAAATGGATCTGGACGAGCTATGCCAAGAAGAGTATCAGCACCTAGAAACACCTTATAAGCCTTTGATACCAACTGGGGGAGCATTCCAATACCTACAGCATAAACTGCAACCTGCCATGGCAGGACTGCTGCCCATACTGTTCTCAAACAGGAGCTATCCAATCTTGTACAGGACACATGGATTACCTAAAACCCTACCGAACAACTAGACCTAGTGAAACTAAAAGTGTTAACCATGACACTCTGTGTAGAGATTCATAAGACTTACACACAGCAGAAGTGCTTTCACAAATCATGACAATATAAGGAAAGAAAACTAATCTAGGATACCACCTATAAAAAAAAAAAAGACTGAATCACTGCTGTAAGCTACATCTACACTGCTAGATAGTTTCAACTCTTGCTACTTTTTCTTCAAAACATCCTCTCTCAAATATTAAATAGAAGAATGACAGGGCAACACATTCACTCTCATGGTTGGTAGATAGATAAACAGACAGACTTCAGAAGAACTGAGCTTGAGGAAGCGGAAAAGGAAGAGATGACCAGAGAGGAAACATGAGTTTCAGATTTGCTTAGTACTCAAAAAGACTTTCCATCTTCCTCCTGACTTCTGATAAATGCATTGAACAGTCATCTGTAAAATGCTATGCCTACTCAGTTTCTAACCAGATTCAGCAAATACACCAACAAGACCAAATGGACAAATATTGAATAAGTATCAGGCCATCCTTTTCACTTTTCTTAAGCTTGAGTTCACTCGCAATCCTGATTCCTTGAAATAGAGGTTTAGACCTGCAAAAGCTCTAAGCCGCTTATTAGATGGGCAGAAAGTACAACAGCCTTCACTACTGTCTTTCATTATTCACATCATTAGGCACAAGACTTTGCTGATGATGAAAAGCTGGCAACAGGTCCACCAGACATTCCAACTGTCACAGATCTCAATTTAATAAAATAATCAGGACTTTGTTTTGCCTTGTACTCCAGCTTGGCAGTACAAGTTAATTCACCAGCACAAATGTTTAGACCCAGGTGGCTGTTACTAGACTATCAAAACCCACTTTACAAAGCACCTGAACTCTATTTTAACATTAAAAAAAAGGAAACTAAAAAACCCCAACAAAACAACAAGAAAACCAACAAAAAACCCCTAAGAAAAAAATCAACAACAAAGCAATCAACCAACCAAGAAAATCCCTAGGAATGTGTCCTGTTTTCATCCATGTCACACAAAGACTCTATACGCAGTAAAACATTTGCAAACTTCATGCTCAATGTGCTTTTGTAAAGTCTTTTGATGCACACCTCACTTTCAGACTTAATCAATCCTACCCATGTCCACTTTCAACTACTAGAATTACTTTTTCTAGAACACTACTTTTTCATATATACGATACTGGTTATATAATATAACAGGCTTGAACAAAATGACAAAGCAAGCTTTTAAACATCGTTTTTCTAAACTTAACCATTAAGCTGTTACTTGGACAGTGAAAAAATCTGCAATTACATTTTCAAAGCATTGTATATACAGAGTGAGATAGTCCAGGATAGTCTAGGAAAGTCTTAGACTCTCTAGATAGTCTAAGAGAATTTAATTTATGCCTCCAGTTATTGTCTGTTGTAGTAACACAGGACTGATCTGAACCAAATGGCAAAAGTTCTTTTGCTGCAAGTCCTCAAGTCTTCCTTGGGATCCCAACACAGAGACCCTGGTCTGTCACTCCATAAGAAATCTGCAGCTCC
The DNA here is from genome assembly GCA_013397895.1 of Origma solitaria. NCBI lineage: Eukaryota > Metazoa > Chordata > Aves > Passeriformes > Acanthizidae > Origma > Origma solitaria. The sequence goes on along the minus strand of VZRL01002700.1, from coordinate 21,297 downwards.
ACATATATAAGCCACCACGTAAAACAACTCACGGCATAACTGTAAAAGTAATACCCAGGATATTTCAATCACAATTTACTGGGCAGAAAAATAACTAGAATTCTAAGTCAATTAATTAATTTTTTTTGTAAGAATCGATCCAAACACACAGCTGCAGAAAAACTAGACAGCCTTCCCTACTGCCAAGGGGGACAAAATACTGTTAAGCTTAATTCTTTCTTTTGGTCCTTATTATATGATACTTTAAAACACAACTCTGTCCCTGAAATCCCATTTCCCTCTTTATTGTAAAGCAACTAAATGGAGTTTACTTGTCCTTGGCTAGGCCACAAATCAAAATACCAGGATCATGCCATGAAGCCAAACCTTTCTAACTCCACCAGTACCACCACAATGCCTACCTATACAAACCTATATTCCAAACTTTAATCAATTTTTGCAAATAAACTGCAATGGGTGCTTGAATGCTTACATTATTAGAAAAAGCATTATTCATCTGAAATGCTCAACTTCAAAACATTTTTTAGAAACAGATGTCCTAGATTTGAATTTATTTTGGAACAAATAACTCTTGGCAAAAATCAACATTTATTTGCATACAATTTGTCTGTAATCACTTTATACTTCACAGAATTTTTTAAAATTAAATTTTAAAAGTTTTCAGGACTGTGCTCATCTTTAGATTGCACTAGAACACTTTCCCAATCCTAATCTTCTTAAGAGACACAAAAATGACTAATTATACATTGGATGATCAGTAGGAATCATTCATTTGTTGCCAGGAATAATTCTGTGCTTATTAAAAGTTGAATTAGCTCTGAATGATAGACAGCAGAGTGATAAATGCAAGCTAGTGAATCAAACTGCAACAGTGCATTAGGCTGAGAAGTGCTTTATTAGACCAACAGCCAGGTGTCACATGGGCCTGCTCACAGAGTGTGCAGAAAGTGAGCACTCTCCTCCTGGAGCAGCAACTGTCAGACTCCAGAGGTACAACCAACAGGTGAGATAGCGCTCCAAGCCTGAGGCAAACTGCTCTTATTGGTTCAATCCAGTTTTGTGACTTATACCAAATGGCATTCAAATCTCCTTTCTCTTTTTATGGTTAAAAAAACCATATAAACATCTTCTCAAAGTTGTAGAAGTGGTTAACTCCCTTTCAGTTCAGTGCCATCACAGCACACAGAAGAAACTGGAAAGCAGTCAAATCTTAGTTACTGGCAAACACAACGTGCCTTATGACCAAATATTTCTTCTTTAAGTTTAATATATTAATCTTAGAATAATATAAACCATTTTCAGATGGAAATAAAATTTTCATATTGATGGTAACATGACACCTTCCCCCTCACAGCAGTCTCAGAAATAAAGCACTCACAGAAGCTTGAGTGAATAACCAGCGTCAAGGGTCTCCTGAGATTCACAAGGATAGCCAGCTAACTGTCAGTGAAACACATCTCTGGTATGGCTAATTCTTTACAAATTCTTCTACAGAGGCAATACCTTTGAAACAGTAACACTGGGGGGCGAGGGGAATGCACAGTGCTTGGGGGCTGTGGGAATAACCTGTCCAAGCTCCACTTAAGCAAAGCAGGGAAGTCACTTCATGGCCATGGTCAAAAAGAACATTCCTGTCCCCCCCCACAATCGTTTGTCACATCTGGAATCTATAAAAGCAACCACTCCAAGCTTTCCTTTTGTTTCCTAAGGTTAGACAGTGGACCAACAGTATCTCACACTGCATGAGCATCATGTTTCTCCTGGGAGGCACAGTCCCTGCACCATGTCAGCCATACTGTGAACGCACTCAGGACCTCAGCAGGCAGCAGGGAAGAGCACAGTATACTGAGTTTTGCTGCTCCTGTCTCACCCTGCTGAGAAGGATGTCAGGAAGAGGAAGTCCTTTTCCTTTTCTCCAGGAGGAATGTTGGAAGGGAAGGGGGATTTCAACAGGAAGTAGAGCACTTCTGCTTTGAAACAGCAAGTTCTCTCATTTCACTTCCAATCGAGGTTCAAGTCTCAAAACACAGTGTGTATGACAGCTGTAGCTAACCCAACTGTCTCCCCAAAAATCACAATTACATGGGAACAGTATGCTTTTGTGTCCCTAACTAGGTAACAGTCTTCCTCCTTCATGGAACCTCAATTTTTATCTTTAATTCCCTGCTCTAACTTCTCTCTCACTTCCTTGTAAACTTATCAAAAAGAAAAACATGGGAGAGTAAATTCACGTATACCATTTACCTCACCCTATCTTCAACCTCATTCCTTGTATTTCTCATTCTTTAGATTCCTTTCAAATGTAATCATTACAAGAAAGGAGATTCCAGCAAGTCAGCTTTTCTACTGTCCTTTAACACAAGGTTTTCTGAATATATAAGCTGCAACAAACTTCTCACACTGATAGCTGGAAGAAACCATATTAGCAAAAGCAGAGTATTCTGATATTTCTCAACAAAAGAAAAGCACTTTTGATAAAGAATTGGGATTTACGCCCCGAAGTATCTAACAGTGGCAAAATATATAGAAAATACTCCAAGTAGAGATGTCCTGCACACAAACACTAAAAGACAAGCTTTTAAATAACATAAGTAAGAAACAACAAAATACACAAGGTAATTAATGATTATATGATTAAGACCAGAATACTCTATTCTTAAGGGGACAGTCTGCAAAAGCAATAAAGACATGTTGCCAAAAATGTGTATTATGTACCAGGTAAGTGATTTAGCAGTTAAAGTCTTAGGTTTCCTTAGTAAGAAGTTAAGACACACTTCCGATTTCACATGTTTTCAAAAAACCCAAAACCACTCCTAGTTCATGTATTTCTCACAATTAAAAGAAAATAATTCAAGGCATCGTTTGGAGATATCTGGTTCTGAGCTGCTCATTTATATTGCAAGTCAGTTCATTACAAATAAAGCATTTGACAAGGAGTTCACTGCTAAAGTCCTTCTTAAAGAGAATACCCGAATTCAGACGACAAAGCAAGTAAGAGACTGATAGAAAAAAAAAAAACCAAAACCCAAAAACTGTCACAGAAACACTTTTATTCTGTGATGATCTTCATATTCAATGTTCTAGATCTTCACCCTTCCTCCTCAAATGAAACCTCACTAGCAAGGAATGACCAGCACATTGCCTTATCCTTCTCAGGTATACTCCACCTCACATAAAAGTCCTCAGGCTGCACTCTTCCATTACAAAAAGCTGTTTTGCACTTAAGACAGACTTTGAGGAACTACAAGTTACCCCAACTCAGCTGATGGACCGTAAAATGGTTCTCTATTCTGTTCCAGGAATTGCTGTGCTTTACGTCATGTCTGGTCTGCCTTGAAATCTTACAGCACAACTTGGAGTGCCATGAACACAAAGCACTTGTCCTGCTGAGCAGAAGACACGTTCAGAATGCCCCTGCACTAAAGGGGACAGGATACACAAAGCTGCAGGGCAAGGGTACAGGTTTATTAATCCATGTGTGAAGCTCTAATATTGAAGCTTCCATTAAATGAGCACTACACTAAGCTGCTTTTACAGAAAATAATACTTGCAGAATGTTTTAAGAAAGAACAGAACCTTCCTAATTGTCCACATTAATTAATTAAATGAGCAAATACATTTTTGTGGTATGGTTAAAAATGCACTAAAGACATTTACTAGATGACAAATTGCAATTACAGTTGTCAAATTAAGCAATAAACTATTTCAACAGCCTGTCCTTTAATTTATAAAGTGCAGTTCTTTTTTAAACAACAAAAAAAATAATATACCAACTTAAAACTTACAGCACTAGCCTGCCAAGTACCAAAAGCACATCTTCACATTCTGTAGTCAAGTAAGGTCTTGCATTAGCAAAGCTTTGGATGGAGATTCGATACACTTCCAAAAAAGGTAAAATATGTTCCGATGCACCCCGACTGCCAGCATACTGGAGCAGTGTCTGAAACAAAATGAGTTATCATTAGAAGTTCTTATAACACACTTCTGCTTAAAAACAAATATCTACATACAATATCAAACACATACAGCAGAGTAATTCTGGAAGTGAGAAATTTCTACTCTGAAGGAGAATTTAAAGTGGCAGCTTTTCACCTCAACAGAAATTCTCCCTTTTATTGAAGTACATTTTTATTTACTTTATTATTTTGATAACATTATCAGAATTTCTGCTGGGGAGAAAGCTAGATGCAATTGGCAGAAACGTGAACTATTAAATAGAAAATTCAGAGAGAAGTCCTACACTTAGCTCCTTTTGTACAACCACCATGGAGACAGAACCATGTACGCAACACTGGAATCTTTATAACTAGTGAGAATGCAGAAAAAATAGGAAGAAACTCATGATTCAGAATATTTCTACAGTGTTGTATTTTAAAGATACATGCATTACCCACACAGCAAACAGGAAGCCACCAGAAAGGGATATAAAACCCAGACCAAATTGTTATGTAGGCATTTTTCAAATGCCAAACTACCCTAGATTTTACTCCTTGACCATAGCAATCCCACATTACTCGGGCACAGTACTAAAGCAGCAATATAAAATCTAGCTGGTTTTAAGAGAAATCACATCAACACAGGGACAACACTAGTATCTCCCAACCGTATTAAAACTTACCCACACTACCATGCTGTGCTCTGACAGGCATTTGGACAGCAAGTAGGACACTGAGCTGGGGACACCTCAGCTCTACTGACAGCTTGTTTCACAAATAATAGCCCTTCCCTGAACACCCTCCTACACCTCCAGAGAAGTGAAGCTTGTATTCTTACCAGTTCCCTCTCCCATGTGGTACCCTTCCCAGACTAAACAAGGTACCAATCTTGATTAAAGCCAGCTGCAAAGAAAACTAAACCAATGGAAAAAAAAAAGTTCCAAGTGTTTCACCCTACCATTCAAAACAAGTCAAATTGTCCTGCAAGGATGATGAGGCTGCATCAGTTTTCAAATCACTTCAAGTTGGGATGACACAACAAACTTATTCCAACACCTTAAAAAAACCTCACATGACCACATCAGACAGTGAATGGAAGGAAGACACTACTGAACAAACCCTACTACGAGCTTGCTAAAACCAAACGCAGTCATAATAATGGCCAAAAACTTCTGAGACAAAACCTACCTTCCAGCACAGCAAGAAATAAGTGGCCAGTTTCCAACATTATGTCAGAGATATAACTATATTACACTAGTCCTAGGCTAAAAACAATGCAGGTGTTCATTAGACTAGCAGAATCATGTGTTATACTTAAGAAAAAGAAAACTATAAAAAAATACCATCTACGAATCAGTAATTCAGTGTTTTGTGGATTGTTCTCCAACAATTCAGTAGTAGAACTTCTGGGTGAATCGAAGTTACAAACTTTCCAAAAGCCCCGCATAATATTAATAGTTATAAAGACATAAGCAGGGGGGTGGGGGAAATTGGAATTTGCAGAAATCGTCCTTAAGCACAGCACGAAGATCATTAGCTGCAGCAGTAAATGGTGAGTAATACCAGTCTTCAAGCTTATTTAACAGATTAATGAAGGATTTGATAATATGACTCAAATAATATACTGTTTTGAGTACTAAATCACATTCAAAGACTGTCAAACTGCAATTTTCAGAGATAGTCAACTGATGACTATCACAAATCAGCTGTTTAGTAAAGCCAGCAGTAATACTACCATTATAGTGACTGCAGAAACAGATCAAACATACTAATCCATGCACTTTTCTAAAAATACACCCATTTAAACCAATCTGTTTAAAAAGCCAAATTTAGTACTCAATTATTTTGGCAGACAGTTGGATCATAAACCACCTGGTCTGTGTAATCCATAAAATACAGCAAAATACTTTCTAAGATTAAATAAATTTTCTAGTAAACACTGCGTCCTTCCTCAAGTGCAATCCAAGCATCAGAATCAAACTTTTAAAGCTAGCATTAGGAATTCACTGAGTAACCATTTATGAGAAACTTGTCAAATACATAAACAATGGTTTCAGTGTAAAAGACAGATTCAAGATGACACATTTATTAATAGTTTGAACTTCAACGATCTGTAGTTTTGAACATTATGATGCTATTAGTACTAACACACTGACAAATAAGCCAAATGAAGTAACTGCATTAAAGGAGCTCTTCAAAGCCCTTCTGCTATTTCATAAGCAATATAAATAGCTGTTTCGTTGTCCACTACAGATTTCTCCTGGAAGTCTATGTAAAAGCTATTATGGAAAAATTATTAACTTGACAGAATTAGATAACTGACATGTTTACGGGATTCTCAAGTAACAATTTAGAAGCAATTACTACCTTACAGTCTAATGACCTGATGAGAGTATTCAAGCATTTAAAGTCTGGTTAATACACGCCCACTTACACTTCATCCCATCCTCATTCTTCACTCCAGTCACACATCTGATTGGAGACTGGGGCAAGAAGCGCAGAGGCCACATCCACCAAACACAGAACATACAGACTAGCCTAGGCCCTCCACCCTGCACAGAGTTTCATGGTCTGCAGTGATGGGACACCTGCTCAGCTGCACTTTCTCAGAAGCATAATTTTTTTGCTCAGAACCAATTTAAAGACAAAGATCTCTGACCTGATAACTGACCTGTTACTACAGCTTTGAGTCTCTGTTTAACAAAAACACTTCCTCCTGCTCTTCACCATAGCTGATGGTTAAGAACCCAATGTACCACTGTCAAAAATTTCAGAAAACCAACAACTGCTGAGCTTTGGTAGATGGGATGCTCTGATGTTCTACAACCTCTACTTCACTGATAACTGTTCTTCCTATTTACAACAGCACAGCCTCAAACACCTCCCTCAGTCATTCTGCCTGACTGTTTGGGTACGTACTGAGCTCCTCAACAGAGATGTTTTTCCTAAGATGAATGTGCAACACATTCATGCCTGTACAATACAAAGTTGCAGAGTCAACCCATTATTTAGGCTTCAACAGTTTCTTTGTTTTGTTATCCTGGACAACAGTCCTATTTCCCTGCTTGAAAACAAGGATCTTCAAGGAAATTGTGCCATCCAGCATCACTCCCAGTAAGAGCTACTGGAAATCTGCACAGAGCAGCATAAGTAGCACATGTAGTAAAACAGCATTCAGACAGCTCAAAGCATAGGAAGGTTACTACTTTGGTTCATAGTTTACCTGGCAGCCATGGTAATTTCCACAACAAAACACAGCACCTTCCAGGCCCCTGCCTCAGCTGTACTCACAGGATGGCAAACCTAAAATATTTCAGCTCTCCTTATGTCAGCTACTTCCCAAAATAAAACATAAGCCCAGATAAATTCAATTTCTTTATAGGCACATTCTGCTGTAGCTTAACAAACTTATGACAGGGTATCACTGGTACTCTCCAAGAAATTAAGACAAAATTAAGTTGAGCTCCCTAAATTTTATTTATGGGCAGACCTTAAGTTATTTAAGTTACCACAAACATCCCCTGTCAGGAGAAACCCAGACATAAAATTACATCCTACCCACACTGGTCTGAATGCACAGTAATATCACAAAATCATCCTTTGCTGAAGCTGCTGCAGGACAGACCAGCAGTTCCGTGTCTCCCATTGCAGCTCCTGGAGTACTGGCACGACAATCCAAAATGTCCCAGACTGAAGGCAACTCAAAAACAGCCTTTTCCATTTTAATCTGTGCTATCACAGTATTTTAAAACCAGACTACAATAACAGCACAAAGACATAGATGGATACATCTTTCGTGGGACATAGTTTGGGGGGGGTTTTTTCTAGGTAGCAGAACTGTCTTTCACCAAACTCCACTGATTAAGTATCTCTAAAGTTTCTTCTGTACCAAACTAATCTGGGAAACTGGATGTGTACACACACTCACTGATCATCTTGAGTGCCGGCTGAATATTTGTATCAATGTTCTGACAAAATGTACATCACTGGAAACAATTTCAGCAAAATGTAAACATGGAAAGAATCACACTTTGCAGTCGGCTCCATATCAATGCAAGGTCACAGATCTTCACCATATACTTAACTTGGGACGAACACAGCAGTATGCAGCAGCACCCTGCAGTTTGAGAATAAAGAGTTTTGAAGCCCAGTAAATATACTTATTCTGTTATTCCAGTGATGAGCTAAATATCGTCCCAGAATGGTATGGCAAAGAACACAAGCTGTGGATGCAAAATGGAAGACTGTGAAGGGTAACACCACTTAAACATAATTTGTAACACACTAGCAAGCTTTTTTTCTCTGATTTTGCCATTCACCAGTCAAATGCTATAGCTTTATCAGCTGAGGTGTCAGAAACTGGCTTAGAAAACACATTTTTTAATTTTTCACTTTAAAACCCACAATCTCTTCAGACTCAACAGGGACAACTCTCCAACCCACCCACGTAACAAAAATTGTTCAACCTTAGAGCTCACAGTAAATGATGCTGTGAGGGTAGCAAAAACTAATTAATCACAGGAAGAATTTACTTTAGAATGAGTTATCTCCATCACTGTGGCTTCAGTCAAGATCAACTCTTCTTCTGGAACTTAGGGTCTCTATTCAGAAATTGGTTATCTTCCTCTGGGTTGCACTAAGCAAGTATTCAAAACAAGATCTCCAAGCCACAGCTCATTCAGGCACTATACGCACTTACAGGCGAGCAAGCACTCCTTACACCACCCCACGGCAGATCTCAAACAAGACGAAATACAGAGATTTGATCCTGAGACAAGTGAAACACAGACAACAGGAGGGTCTCGGAACCGAGCCAAGACTGCACCGAGAAAGTGCGGTGCGGCCTGCCTGCCCCAGAGACCCACCCGAGGGCCACAGGATGACCCGGTCCGAAACGATGCCAAAGCCCACAGGCGAGCAGTCCCCTCGGCCCGTCGGGCCTGCCCACGGGCTGGCGGCGCAAAGCCCACGGGGCGCCTTCGGCAGGGCGTGCACAGCCCCACTCGGCAGCCGAGCACGGTGCCGCGAACCCTGCGCACCGCCAGCTTCGGAAGAGCGAGCGCCCAGGAATGCAGCCCCATGCCTGCCCCGGCCGCATCCTCGCCGCCCGCACCCGGCCTGCAGCCCGCGCCGCGGCCCGCCACGCCCGGCTCCTACCTGGCAGAAGCCCCGGCAGTAGGCCCGAGACGAGGCCTCCGACACCTCCTGCTCGCGGAGCTCTGCCTGCAGCTGCCAGAGACGGGAGCGGAGCGCCGCCACCACCCGCGGCACCTCGGGCCGCGCCGCCGCCTCGGCCTCCGCGTCCGCCATCTGCACCCGGCCCCACTGCGCGTAGGCACCGGTCACGTGACCGGGCGCTGACCTCATCGGCCAGGGACGGCGCCACGTGACACACACACGTGACGCGTCGCTCTCCGCGCGAGCCGCCAGTCGGGGCGGGGAGTGGCCACGCCCCCTCGAGCTGCCCCTCAGGGCAGGGGGCGGGGCCTGCGCTGCTGCAGCCCCCGGCCCGCGGGATGGCCCCGGGCGCTGTGGGCGCTGTGGGCGCTGTGGGCTCCGTGGGTTCTGTGGGCTCCGTGGGTTCTGTGGGCTCCTTGGGTTTCGTGGGCTCCTTGGGCTCCGTGGAATCCGTGGGTTCTGTGGGCTCCTTGGGCTTCGTGGGCTCCTTGAGCTCCTTGGGCTCCGTGGGCGCTGTCCCCTCCGGCGGGCTCCATAGGCTCCTTGAGCTC
>VZRL01002695.1:4577-16124 GCA_013397895.1 Origma solitaria | reverse complement strand
GGTCGTTCCCGGGCGCGGTGTGGTCGGGCGTGGAGCTGGCGCCGCGCTCGTCGGAGCCCGGCGCGCTGGTGGCCAAGGTGGTGGCGGTGGACGCGGACGCGGGTCAGAACGCGTGGCTGTCGTACGAGCTGGCGAAGGCGACGGAGCCGGGGCTGTTCCGCGTGGGGCTGCACAGCGGCGAGGTGCGCACGGCGCGCGCCGTGTCCGAGAGGGACGCGGCCAAGCAGCGCGTGGTGGCCGTGGTGAAGGACCACGGGCAGCCGGCGCTGTCGGCCACGGCCACGCTGCACGTGGTGCTGGCCGAGAGCTTGCAGGAGGCGCTGCCGGAGCTGAGCGAGCGGGCGGCGGGCGCCGAGGCGCCGGCGGCCGAGCTGCAGTTCTACCTGGTGCTGGCGCTGGCGCTGCTGTCGGCGCTCTTCGTGCTGAGCGTGGCGCTGGCCGTGCTGGCGCGCCTGCGCCGGGCCGGGCCGCCCGCCGTGCTGCGCTGCCTGGGCGCGCAGCGCTTCTCGGTGGCCGGCGCCGCCTTCCCGGCCGACTTCTGCGAGGGCACCTTGCCCTACTCCTACAACCTGTGCGTGGCGGCGCCGGCGGGCGCCGTGCCCGCGGCCGCTTGGCCGCCACCGCCGCCGGGGCCCATCGTGTCTGCGGAGGATCTTCTGGGCGGGGATTGCTGCGAGAAGCCGAGCCCGAGTAGTACCGCCGTTGTGGGAGAGCCGCCCGCCGACTCCGACGCAGCTCAGGTCTGTAAAGTGTGCTGTCTTTTTGTTACTGAGGCTTTTCGGAAGGTCGTCCCTTTTCCCCTGGTTTTCTCTTCGTGCTGCCACTGGGTAGTCCTCATCTGGGTTTCCGTGTAGCGGAGGAAATGTCTGAGTTTTCTTTGGTAATAGTTTCAGCTGAGAGGCTTTGACGATATCCGTCTTTTGAACTTGTAGGGGTGCCCCTCCGTGCTTCCCGTGGTCGTGTTTTTGCGGGTTGGACACTCCTGTCTTTCTCATGGAATGAAATGAGGAAGGGACTATCCTCCGTCCACGGAGAGCCGGAAGGACTGGTTCCTCCTTTGTCAAAGGCAAGATTTCAGTAGAAAGGTTTTGTCTAAAACACTTGTTCTCTATAAATTAGAATGCACTAATAATATTGAAAGCAGATTCCTGTTTTGTGGAGGTAGAACGGCTGACTCTGCACGACGAAGTCAAGAGGGAAAAACCCAAAACACCACCAGTTGGTGTTGGAGCTTTTTCCTTCCGGATTGATTTGTTCAGATATGTTGTCCTTGACTCTGGTTTATAGATTAACACACGCCCGTTCGTTAAAATTCTTTTGTCCCTCTTGGACTCCCAAAGGAAACGTGTGTGGATGGTTCCGTTCTCCTTCCTGAGTGAAAAAAATGAGTGTCGCCCGTTTTGGTGTGGGGAATGCAATAGTGGTCTTTGTTGTCATCTTTTTTACATCGTGGCTGGTAGTTGCTTCTGTTTCTTCCTTCATGATCTTTATTTCATACCCTGGTGAAAGTGTAGAGTGATTTCTGTTTCAGAGATTTTTTTTTTGTATTCTCTTCACATAAAGAGTTTGGGTGGTTGGTAGAGCTCGAGTTTATCGAGAAAAGGAAATTTTTGGAATTCTGATTGTTTACTAGGATAGTCATCTGAGATAGGAAGGGATCTAATATCAAGGAGATTGGCCCAAGGACGATTTAGGCACTTGAATCAAGCCCATTTGTTCATTGATTAGTGATCATCACGGTTTCGAGAGGGCAGGTGTACGTTTCTGTTCTATTGTTCTATAATTCTTTTTTTTGGACACAGATTGTCTTAACGCGAATAAAAAAGACATAGATGAATAGTTTACCAACGAGCCACAATGATTTACACCTTGATTTCAGCGAAAAGGAAACATTTATTGTGGCTATAGAATGAATTGATTAAAAGTAAATGTGTATAAATGAAGTAAACACTAAACTTATTTTAGTATCAAATATTTGAAGTCCTGGAACTTTCCTTTGAGAGTTTTAGCTGCATCTTTATTTGTACCTATAATTTAACCCTGTATCAGTTAGCTCCCTGACTTGAAGAAGCAAGCAATTCCTCTCATCCCGCTCGTGTTAATGAAGGTGATAGCTCTGTTTTTTCGGGATGCGGTATCTTCCTCTTTTTCTCTGAGAGCCTTTTGTTGAAGACGCTTTTGAACAAAAAGGGTAAGATTAACAGTAATCTAGATGGCAACATAGGAATATGTATTTTAATTTACATATATTGAGATTAGTAAATGATTCGTTTCCCGTGCGGTAGAAGCACCACGCCCACGGGATGACTTTGCCTTCTTCCACAACGTGATACCCTGGAGGATGAAAGCAGAGATCGGGTGGAGAAAAGCCGAGCCAGGAGATTGGCGCTGGAGGAAAACCAACTGTCCCTTGTACGTAGCAAGGCAGTGCAGGCAGCGCTCGGTACGTGCAGTGCCGGCAGGAGGCTGCGGGCGCCGCTGTTGACCGAGAGGAGCCGAGAGGAAGAGCGCAGAGCTGCCGGCAGCCCCGCCCGCTGCGGATCGGCTCCATCGGTAGATCGCTCCCTGCCCAGCCCTGCGGCCCGCGATCATCCCCGCGGTGCTGGTCCATTCTGCAGCCAAGCGTAGGGACCAGCGGCTGCGGCTCAAGTGCAGAAGCTGAGAGCATTCAGTGGGAGCGGGAGTTGAATCGGCTGTGTCGCTGTGCCGGCAGCGCCGCGGCGGAGATGTGTGCGGCAGGGAGGCGATGGGGCCGGCGGCAGCGAGCTCTGCTCTGGGCCGTCCTGCTGGCGGCATGGGAGGCAGTGTGGGGGCAGCTGCGCTACTCGGTGCCCGAGGAGATGCCCAAGGGCGCGTTCGTGGGCGACGTGGCCAAAGACCTGGGGCTGCAACTGCCGCAGCTGCGAGACCGCAGCGTCCACATCCTGGACAAAGGTAGGACTCAGTATTTCGCTCTGCACGGGAAGACGGGACATTTAGTGACGGCGGAGAGGATCGACAGAGAGCAGCTGTGCGAGCGTGTGCAGCAATGCGTGCTGCGCTGTGAGCTGATAGTGGAAGGGGAAATGCAGGTTTACGGAATCGTAGTGGAAATCACGGACATTAACGACAACGTGCCGAGGTTTCGAGAGGCAGAAACAGAGTTGAAGATGAGCGAGATGACAGCCCCGGGGGCGCGGTTTCCCCTGCCTGACGCTCATGACCCTGATACGGGTCGGAATTCTCTGCAGAGCTACGAGCTGAGCGGCGACGAGCACTTCTCGCTGGCCGTGCAGGCGGGCCCCGGCGGCGATCAGCGTCCCGAGCTGGTGCTGGCGAAGGCGCTGGACCGGGAGGAGGCGGCGTTTCACGAGCTGGTGCTGAGGGCGAGTGACGGCGGCGATCCGGCGCTGACGGGCACAGCTCGGATTCGCGTGACGGTGGTGGACGCGAACGACAATGCTCCCGTGTTCAGCCAGTCGGAGTACACGGTGCGTGTTCCCGAGGACGTGCCCGTGGGCTCTGTCCTCGTCACCGTCTCGGCCAGTGACGCCGACGAGGGACAAAATGGGCACGTGAAATACTCTTTAAAGAAAATAACAGAAAAAACGACGAAAATACTCCACCTGGACTCTGAGACGGGTGCAGTCACCCTGTTGCAAAGCATGGACTTCGAGGAAGGCGATTTCTACGCACTGGACTTGCAGGCACGAGACGGCGGAGGCCTTTCTGACAGTGCCAAGGTCGCGATCACTGTCACAGACGTAAATGATAATGCGCCCAAGATTTCGGTGCGATCGGCGATGAATGAGATTTCTGAGGATGCCCCATCGGGGACGGTGGTAGCCCTGCTGCACGTGCAGGACCGGGACTCGGGGGTAAACGGCCAGGTGCGTTGCTCGCTCTACGGAGACGTTCCATTCCGCCTGGAGAAGACTTTTGAGGACTTCTACCGTGTCGTGACGGCGAGAGAACTGGACCGTGAGCAGGTGTCGGAGTACAACCTGACGGTGCGGGCGGCCGACGGCGGGTCGCCGCCGCTGCAGAGCACCGCCGTGCTGGTACTGCAGGTGCTGGACGTGAACGACAACGCGCCGGTGTTCGCGCAGGAGCGCTACAGCGCGCGTGTGGCGGAGAACAACGCGGCGGGCGCGCTGGTGCTGACGGTGCTTGCTAGGGACGCGGACTGGGGGCAGAACGCGCGCGTGCGCTACCGGCTGTCGGAGGGGCGGGTGCGGGGCGCGCCGCTGTCGTCGTACGTGTCGGTGCAGGCGGAGACGGGCGCGCTGTACGCGCTGCGCTCGTTCGACTACGAGGAGGTGCGCGAGCTGGAGCTGTGGGTGCGTGCGGAGGACGGCGGCGCGCCGGCGCTGAGCAGCAACGTGTCGGTGCGGCTGCTGATCGTGGACGAGAACGACAACGCGCCGCAGGTGCTCTACCCGCCGCTGGCGCCGCCGGCCGGGGCGAGGTCGTTCCCGGGCGCGGTGTGGTCGGGCGTGGAGCTGGCGCCGCGCTCGTCGGAGCCCGGCGCGCTGGTGGCGAAGGTGGTGGCGGTGGACGCGGACGCGGGTCAGAACGCGTGGCTGTCGTACGAGCTGGCGAAGGCGACGGAGCCGGGGCTGTTCCGCGTGGGGCTGCACAGCGGCGAGGTGCGCACGGCGCGCTTCCCGCTGGCCCGCGACGCGGCGCGCCAGAGCCTGGTGGTGGTGGTGAAGGACCACGGGCGGCCGGCGCTGTCGGCCACGGCCACGCTGAGCGTGGTGCTGNGACGCGGGGGCGCCGGGCGAGCCGGCCGGCAGCCTGACGCGCTGGCTCGTGCTGGCCGTGGCCGCCGTGTCGTGCCTCTTCGTCGCCTTCCTGCTGCTGCTGCTGGCGCTGCGCCTGCGCCGCTGGCGCCGTCAGCAGCTGCTGGCGGCGGCGAGCAGCGGCGCCTTGCGCGGCGTGCCGGTCTCGCACTTCGTGGGCATCGACGGCGTGCGCGCCTTCCTGCAGTCCTACTCGCACGACGTGTCGCTCACGGCCGACTCGCGCAAGAGCCAGCTGCGCTTCTCGGGCGCCAGCTGCTGCGACACTCTGCCGGTCCCGGCCCGGCCGCCTCCCGACGAGCCCGCGCCGCTGCTCGGGGACGAGGACATTTCCCGCGCCTTCCCCGCGGATCCCGCCCCTCCCTCGGTGAGTTTTCGGGACAGAGTATCCCTGTGTCGCTTTCTCCTCATTCTCCCCTGCCCTTTTTCCCTCCGTGTTTTCTGGCTTGCATTGGAGATTGTGGTGAGAACGAAGGCTAAGCTTTGTTCAGTGACATTCTGAAGTCTCGTGTCTCTTGCAATGGGGGGTCGGTTCTCAGTCTTCCAGTTAGAGGGCCACGCAGGAGAAGGAAGGCTGCTCCTGGCGGTTGTTTTGTTAGATCCGAATTTGGGTATTTATCCGAATCCCGGTATTTTCCCCCTCTGTCACCTATATTTTTGTGGAATTTGTGTTTCTTTTAGTAATCGATCTTCTGAGCAGTTGTATTGCTTTTAGTGAGAAGTGCAAGTTTTCGTTATTAGCAGGCTCAGGTGTTTTCCTAAGAGAACATGTACTAGAACAGGTTGAGTGTATCTTGAAGAAAATTCAACAGCTTTGTTTGGAACTCCTCTGCTCGTTGTTCTCAGCCTTTATCGTTCTCCATCATATGTAATAGACGTCAGCAGGAAATGTCTTTGTGCTCATCCATGCTTTGATCTATATCCCCAGTGGAGGACTGGGCAAGACAAGAACTGATCCTTGATGATGTCTGTCTGCCTGTTATGAAGATGAAGGATCCTCTTGAAAGGTGTGAATGTTTGAAAACCCTGTGGGTGGATGCATGTGGAGGAGGAAACAGGTGGGAATGTCAGAGGTGTTTTGTTAATTTCTTGTTTTTGAAGGTAGAGCTATGTCAAATGTAGCTGAATGAGCCTTGGCTCTATAATATGTGGCATGCCAAGAGAATTGCCTGAGTGGGATGGGAGAGATTCAAGGTGCATATGGAGATATAAGGAAGGATAATATTCCCCATGTGCAGATATTCACTGACTCAGTCTCTCTTGGAGGACTGCTCAGCTTTTCCTTTTAGATCTATGAAGTCCTTTCACCGAATTTCATAGAGCAGACAAATATGTCTTCCATAGTACAGAGATGTAAAAGTAACTGTGTGAAGCTGGTGGCTTGAAGAAAAATGGTCTAGGAACTGGGTCTTCAGTGTCACATGCTTTTAAGTTATATGTGTGAAATAACATTATGGATGTGAAGGGTTGGAGAGCTGAGTCCTGTGCGCTATGCCTGAAGACTCAAAGGAATGTTTTTGTCCATTCCCTGTCCAATTCCCATCTCTAGTATCAAGCAATGTGAGGTTTTCCTTCCCAAAATTACTGGCTAAAAGGTATACATTCCTGCTGCATGGAGAGCTCTTGGAGGTTCTCACTAAGTATTTGCATGACATCATAATCCTGTAACTATAAAGTTTAATTTTGTACTTACGAAAGATTCCATATGGGAGCTTTGGGAAGAGCAAATTGTGTATTCAGTGCATAGTAAACGGTTCAATTAATGACCTATTCTTAGTATATAATCTAGAAGAGTGTTGTGAACTCTTCGATTCTGCCGGTGTTAACTTCCTGCCTCTCTTATCCAATGATCTGAAGATGGACCTTTCATGTTTACAAGTGGAAAGAGAGAGACTTTCACAGACATGTTTCTTTAAAATGTCACTTTAAGAAATGCTTTTTCTTGTCACATGGGTAGGGTGAGAAGTCAAATACTATCCATCGTAAGGAGATGTTGTCTGAGCATCTTTTCTTTTGGTGGAGTCTCTGAATTCTGATGATCTGTGAGAACAATGTGAGCTGTGAAGGTTTTGAGGGAAATGCTCGGGGTGTGGTGTGTGAGGAGGTATTGGTGGAGACATGGCATGTGTTTTGTTGATCCCCAGACTTATTGCTGACCTTATGAAAATGAGTCAGGAGGAATCTTATGGTGTTATATTGTATGGTTTGGAACCATATGGTTTTGGGTTCCACATTCTTTTGCATTAAGAATGGAAGTCACACATCTTGTGAGGAGTCCATATGCCAAAGAATGGTGATGTTGTTTTTGAGCTGATACTCTGATGACTGGGTCTTTGACAGAGCTGGTAATAACTCATGGCCTATATAACATTTGACGTTTATTCAAATTATGGTGAGGAACAGAGTAAGCTTTGTGGTGATGCTTGGGATCTGCAAAGCTGTGCACACAACTTTTCTTCTAATGATGTCTATATGCAAAATTCGCTTTCCGATTATGTTATGTTTAGACAGAGAGAAGTCTGTCTATCCAGAGACAGGACCAGTGCAGAAGTTCCCTGTGGTATAGTTTGAAATGGATAAGTGAATTCTGTAAAGTACTGTTTGTCCTAGTAGTTAGATAAGGCCCACAGTTGTGGTTCCAAGCTTTTTCCTTATCTTACTATCCAAGGAAATGACTGTGTCTGAGACCTATGTAGTGATCTCCTGTGTGAGCATCCTGTGTACTAGGTTCAATCTAGTTTCCTTTGTCGTGTACATACCACATTTGACAAAATCTGAAATATGAGACCATGACTGATACTCTTCTGGTGGTTTGCCATTCTTGTCTTAGTTGATAAGGTTTTTTTGAATGTTTTTTGTTTGGGTAGGGGGTTTTGTTGGTTTGTTTTCTTATTTTTTTTGTCAAGGAGTAAAGTTGTTCCTCATTGTGCCTGGCAATCCTGCAGACTCCAAAACGTGTCTTATAATTATCCAGCAGGGAGAGTATTTCTCAGGCATATCTTGAAGCTGTACATAGAATCATAGAAACACAGAATCACAGAATGGTTAGGGTTGGAAAGACCTTGAAGATCATCTCATTCCAACTCCTCTGCCATGGGCAGGGACACCATCCACCAGACCAGGTTGTTCACAGCCCCACCCAGCCTGACCTTGAAAATTTCATTAAGAAATATGGCATAATAAATATATACTTCCCTAAGATGATGTTTTCTCTGTGGCAAACATATAACCAAAATTTTGGCATATGTTGATGTTGATGCTAAAGGCTGTGAATGTGGAGTGAGGAGAGTGAGAACTCAATTTTGTGCCAGGAAAATTGATGGGTCACTGTGGGTTTGGCTGAGAAATTGTTTGATTTCATGCTTTCTTCCAAGACCAGTGCCACTTCTTTTCTGATCCTGGTGTCGCTGTTACAAAAGACAATGACAGTCCTCCAGCAATAACTTTTTACAGAGTAACTATTTGTTTAGAACCATGATTCTTGTCTAAAACAGATAATTAATCCTGTGTGAAACCTCCAATATCTGCCTTCATCTCTATGTAACATTGTGATGTTACATAGAGTTTCTTCGGAGTTCTAATTACAGTTTCCTTCAGGCCTTTGTTTCTGGGAAGGTTGCAGTTCATTTTCACAATTCTGGTCAGTACTCTTACATTTTAAACCGTGACTGCTGTTTTTCAGCACATCCTTACTTCAGCCACCTAGGACAAAATGGTGTGTGTGAGGAATAGGAAGCAGAAGCAATAAAAGAATCTGTTGTAATTTGTCAGAAGACTTACCTCGAGAAGGAGCTTGATGCAAAGCTGTTTAAAATTATGATTTCATAATTGTGCAAGGTGAGCAGGCCACACAGGAGAAAAAGCTTGCTGAGGTGAGGACTAATTCTTAAAATGAACCTGCCTGTCGTGTAGTCCAAAGTAAGTCTTAAGGGCCACACTTGCAGCTTGAGACCTCAATGACTTCCAGGTGCTCTCAGGGATGAATTTCAAGGCTTGCAATAAAGGTGTAAAAGACTTCCTGGTGAGCATCTCTAACAATTTGTTGTCTTCTAATGCTTCCTTGCCTTGTCTGATTTATATTTTGAGGGGTTTGTGTTTTGGTTTTTTGTTTTCTTTTTTTTTTTCTCCTTGATTTACTCTGAATGTGGGTGTACTTCCAATTATCAACAACCTATCTTCTTTTAGCAATGTATTGTATGCTAGTGACTCTTGCTCTTGCTACAAGAGGAGTGAAAGGCAGGAGACATGAGAGTGACTTTGTGTTCTGTTATTGTTGGGAGAAATAGATGTAAATACTACCTTCGTGGAAGTTGCATCTCTGTGGAAAAGTGCATGTGATAAAGAGGAGGAGGAGATTCCCTCTAAGCCAATGGTTTGATGAGCCATTCTCCGCTGGATGACTGCCAATCTTTCAGTTTGGTTTTTTATCATTTGTGTGCATTAGAATCCTTCATTTCCTTCTCAGAATGGTGGCAAGCAGAGAAATGTACCTCTCTGCTGGGTGTTATTATAGTGCAGTATCATCTCATGATAAATTTGAACAATGAGGAGATGGCCACAAGAAAAACCTTCCAGTTGCATGGCATAGAAGGAAGAGCAGACTGGGAAGATCTTTGAGTGAGGCTGTAGTCAGTCATTCTCTTGCTTATTGTATGTCATAGAGAACTCAAGCCTGTGCCTGATGGAACACAGTGTGATTTGAGTTTCTTCTGTAGAGCAAGTGAGACCTACAAAATATTATTGCACATCATGTGTTAATTTCTATGTTTTTTCTCACTATTGCATTGTTTGTTGTCATGAGCTCCACCTCAGGGTATCTGATCTTATGTTGAAGGTCATATCTGTCCCAACTGTCTGAGTGCAGGTGCAGTTCCTACACACACCTGTGATGTTTGCAGCTGTACAGAGGAAGGGTTTCATGGACATAGGTGTGCTCAGGAACACTTTGTCTGTAGTGTAATTATACAAAAGTGTCTCTACTCCAGTCTTCAAAGTGCAGAGTGGCCACGCTGTCCAGCCAAGGTTTCCATGAACAGATCAGGGGCCAGTGGGAGAAACTGTTCTGTTTCCGCCACATCATTGCCCAGAAGAACATGCTGGGCACTCATGTGAAGGCTGTTAAATGGCTGACAAACTGGCTGAATAGTCACCTCCGAAGAGTTATAGAGAGTAATTCAATGTCCAAGTGGAAAGCAGTAACTTGTGTTGTCCCTCAAGGGTCCTTACTGGGACCAGTATTGTTTAGTGTCTTCATAGACAATGGGATTGAGTGCACCTTCAGCAAATGTGCAGCTGACACTAAGCTGAGTCGATTCACGAGAGGGCAGAGATGCCAAGGAGGGATGGGCTGGAGAAGCGGTCCCATGCAAACATCAAAAGTCGAACAAGGCCAAGTGCAAGGTCCTGCACCTGGATTGGGGCAAACCCCAGTTAAAACAGAGTGGGGAATAAGGAACAGCTTTTGCAAAGAAATGTTTTGGGTTATTTGTGCGTGATAAAATGCAACATGAATTGGCAAGGTGCACCTTCTGCTCAAATTGTATCCTACACTACATTACAAGTACTCTGATCAGTAGGTTGAGGGAGGTCGTTGACCGTCTCTAAACTCCTTTTTTGAGACTGCAGCTATATTAACTCATGCAGATCTGGGGCCAATATTCCAAAAAGACTTGTTAGAATCCCCAGAAGGATCATGCAAGTGGTCTGAGGACTGGAACATCTCTGTTATGCTGGAGGACTGAAGGAGTATAGGTCTTCAGGCATGATGGAAAGATGCCTCTGTGTAGACTCTTCAAAATATTTTTGATGTTTAAATTTATAAAGTAAATTTATAAGAATGATGAAGAGAACTGTTTTTACCAGGGCTTGTGGTGACAGTGGACAAGCATTTTTAACTGAAAATGGGGAGGTTTTGATTGGGAGAAAGGTTTACAGTGTGGGTTTGAGAAAATGTAACATATTGCCCAAAGAAGTTATGAATATGCCTCCAACGTTCAATTTAGGCAGAATGTATTCCTGTTGATGGCAGAGGTGTGGATCCAATGACATTTAAAGGACCTTTCCAACTAAAAACGTTGTTTGGAACTCCAAAGAGCTCAACATTGCTTTGCTCGTTCCCACTTTCAAGTCCTCAGATATGGAGATGCAGATAAAACAACTTCCATGAATCAGAAAGACGAGAGTACATTATAACGGGCTATCTTAAGATAGAGATTCCTCATATTGCTTTCGGCTTATCTTTCAGGTTAAATCAGGTTAATTCATGCCAAATAATGAGAGTTCAAGATGTGTGACTGGAAAAAAGCTCTTGAAGGCTTCCCTATAGTATCGTTTATTGCTGCTATAGATGTGCCATCATTTTATTAAGAGCAGCTGGGATCCATTCTGGACTACCCTGCGAAGAGTATTTGCTTCTGACTATTCAATGTAATTCAAAACGATGGACAAAAAGTACCCGTAGGCACATCTCACACACAAACGCCTTGGAGTCGAATTAAACAAGAGCTTCTGCGCTTGCTGATAGCGGTCTAATAGAGACCCCGGAGCGGGTGCAGGCGCTGAGCCCCGCCCAAAGCCGGGCCCCCTTGAGCGCGGCCATCCGGCGGCTGCAGTGGCGTCGCGGCGCCTCCGGGTGCCGCTGTTGGCCAACGCCGAACGGCGCTGGAGCCGCCGCCGCCGCAGCCGCGTCCTGCCCCCGCAGGCTGCTCGCTCGCCCGGCGCCGGCCACAGCGGCAGCGGCACGGCCAGCAGCAGCAGCAGCAGC
>VZRL01002690.1:0-59735 GCA_013397895.1 Origma solitaria | reverse complement strand
CACAGCCACAGTCACACTCACAGCCGCAGCCACAGTCACAGCCACAGTCACACTCACAGCCACAGTCACAGCCACAGCTGCAGCGACAGCCACAGCTACCGCCGCAGCCACAGTCACAGCCACATTCACAGTCATAGTCACAGTCAGTCACAGGGAGATTTACAAACACATGTTGATGTAGCATCCTCTGTTTCTTGCTTTATGAATATTTGACTCATGATGAAATGGAGATTTTCTTAGTCCAGTACAAGAAAAACTAGGCAAATACTGCTTCCATTCCCATCCAAATGTCCTGACTTGGACATACATTTTTGACATGATAAGTTTCCCTGGGGCCAGGATGGCTCTGAAGAGGGAGAGCTCTCATCTCTGACACACTGTTTTTCTCTTCAAGGTTATGGTCCAAGTCACCCACCCAGAGAAGATGGGGTCTTAATATGAAGCCCACCTTGTGATTAAGGGGAAAAGAAAGGTTTAACAGACAGCTTAACAGGCAGTTGCTCTTCCGGTAGTTGGCTTAGGCTTCTTAACCATGACCTATAATTAGTTATCCATTGCATGGCCCAGTGAGTTGTAAAGTGTTTGTAACTCAGAAATTTGACCTCAGTGCAGGAATAAGGGGCTTAAACACATATCAGTGTGTTACAAATGCTAAGAACAAAAGCACTCAAAAATACCTTGTAGATATCAAACATAGAGCATGTGTTTTGGGGTCTTTTCCAGGAGTGGTTACAGATAATACTCTACATAGAATTGTTATGGCTGCAGATATTGGTGTTTCAGTATAGCCAGACTGCTCCTGCTCCTCATTCATGAAGTGTTTGAGTATTTCCAGCCATTTGGTAAATCTTTCAGTAAAAAGCTTTTCCTTTCAAGACACAGTAAAAGTTGATTTTTCTTTTTCAGTACAGCTTTCATTCATTGTACTGTATAAGAAAGGAGAGGAAATTTCAGTCTTGTGCCTTATTAGCTAAGCAGTTTTGGAAGAAATAGTTATGTATGCTTCAGCTATTTCTTCTGGGAATGTAGAACTGCCATGATGGCTAAACAGAGGAAAAGGGATCATTGCAAATGTGTTGGCAAATGTAATAGCTCAAATCGAAGGATTAAAACATTAGTTTTAAAACATTGCGAGACTCAAATGGTTTAAAACATTGCGAGACTCAAATGGTTGATCAGAAATTAAGAAGAATATTTAAGAAATTAATTACAGTGTGCAAATTTGCATGTCACTCACTTTTCCATGCCATTAACTAGGAGTAAAATCTGATTCAACTTGATCAGGAAATGATCATACAAGTTTTGATGTGACAGTGCCACCTGCTGTTATATTATGCAATTTGAAAAGAATTTTTTGAGTTGCTTAGAAGCTTATTCCCACTTTCAAGAGACACACAGAAAAGTTTAGGTGCTGTGGTGCTGTGCTGGTAGCTTTGTGCTGAGCTGGTAGCTTTAGGTTGTATTCGGTACTATATGAAAATTACTCTTTTTTTTATTTAGCTAATTTGAGAGAATGGAGTAACTTTGTTGCGAGGGACCAAAACATACCCATTCCTCTGAGATATGGTTGATGTACATTTTTTTATCTCTTCATGGCCTCTTGAAGGAGGAGTCCACAGGGAGAATTTATGGAAGCTACACCACTTCCTCACTTTATTCAGGACCTCATCCTAGTGCAGATGTCCTCTGAGTGCCCAGAGCATTTGGCACATGTGCAAAGTCTGCAGAAGCCTGACTGCAGCTCATGTGGAGCTCAGGAGACTTCAGACCTTGGCTTGGTTAGTACAGCAGTTCTGCATGGACAAGAGCAGATCTGTTGGTACTCAGGGTGCCAGGTTAAAACTTAGGCATTTGTAGACCATAGGCATCTCTATGAAGCAAAATTCTTTGAAAAGAAAGATAGAGTTTAGATTAAAGCACCTACAGCAGCAGTTGAACATCTCATTCTCCATCCTTCATTGTTCTTTTTAACCTTCTCTAATTATGTTCTACCCATTATGAATTGAAGAGCAGGGAGACACCAAAGTAACACAATATATTCAGGCTGCAGAGACACCTTGGATTTATAACGAGCTGTTCTATTTTTTTTTTTTTTAAATGTATGGGTTTTGCCTTCTGCTGAGATCAGTTTTCACAAGAAAACACCAGGATTTTTTCTTGAATATTGATAGGTAATTCTGAATCCAATAATGAAAATACAAAGGTAGGATTATTTTTTGCTTTGTGCATTAGTTTATTTTGTCTAGACTGATTTTTGTTTGTTGTTGCTCACTATCATGAGTTTCTTTTGCTATTTCCCCAACCCCATCTGCTAGACTGTTGCTGTTAGAGCCCTGAATAACTTAGAGGCCTTAGAAAAACAAATCACTTAAGTATTGTTCTATTTTCCAAATCACTCTTGAGCATGTTGAAGTACAAAGCTCCACACAGATATCTCGAGGATCCTGTTGTTTTCCTCCTTCCACTGAGGAAGAAAAAGTAACTCATTCTTACTTTTGCCTTACTTTTGTTTTACAGCTTTAAACAGATCTTTGTCCCTGTGTGGTCTTCCCTCTTGCTTCACAACAGCTTACTGTCTGTAACTGGCATTGGTGGACAGCTCTGCTGAGTGTTTTCTGGGGTTCCTGGAGGATTATACTAGATAGATTTTTCTACCATTTATTTGTGAGGTATGGCTTCTCTTTACAAAGCTATATTGATTCTTCCACAAAATATTTTTATCCAAGTATCAACTCTTTGATTCTATGGTTTATTATACTTTCTAATAATTTGCCTGGTACAATTTCAGATTTACTTCACTGGGGTTAGCAGAGTACTTTTAAAAATTTTTCATCATGTTTACTACTTTCTATGCTTGATACCGAGACAGTTTTAACTGCATGGTTACATATGGTATGAATTGATTTCCTTTAGAACTTGTTGGGAATGGTATTGCTTGTCTTTGGCTGTCTTCTCAGCCTAGCTGCTATATTTACAGGGTCCAAAAATATAGTCTCAGAATTGTCTGTGAAGAGATGTCTCATAATTATATACTTGAGCGATCCCACATGTCCTGTCTCATAAATTTGCAACTTATTAGACCTATCTGAACATGTCACAGTGATGCATCTGATGCTGTCTTGGTCAGGTATATATATACTCTATATATATGTACTTGGTCAGGTATATATACCTGTAACAGGTATTTTGTGTTATGTGCTGATATGGCAAATTTATTTGTCTGCTTTGACTCTAAGTGTTCTTTTATAAACTACTTCTCTGTTACTAGTGCAACAGCATCTTTCTGTCAATACATCTTGGAATGGCAAAATCTCTACAAGAATAACATGTGCCAATAATGAGATTTTTGGAATTAGTGGATATTAGTGGTGAGTATTTCTGAATATGCTGTTAAGCCCTTATCTACATTTTCAGACACCCATCTTAATTAATTTCAAATTACAAATGTTACAAAGTAATTTTCTTTCCTTTCCCTAATAAAATTTTTGTAGTCATAACCAAATCTATGGTTATTAAAACCATAGTTGTGGACAGTAGCATATTTTCTTAATGCATGACCGGTCAAATATCTCTAGCAATAATTAAGGGATCAATGATATGCATTGAGGAAACTTCAGAGAGCTTCATGTGTTAAGTTTCCCTGAGATTTTTTCCTCAGTTGTGGACTTCTCCATGCACAAATTGGCTGATTTCCTTCCTTTTCACTGTCTGTGCTTTCAGACTAAGGAAGATGTTGTCCTACGTTTGAATGTCTGTATTACTCTATTTCTAGGATTTTGTTGACAAAATTCCTTGTCAACAGTCATTTGTTTATCACTGTGAAAAGTCTTCATGTTTATTACTGACATGCCTATGCCACTGATGGTGCTAAACAATCTCAGACTAATGGAGTTTATGCATACCTACCCTAGCCTTAGTCCTCAAAGATTTTGTACTCCTCAAGCTTCATTAGCAGCATTTTAGTTCTCCTTAGCAGCTATAGATGACTTTGGGAAAAATTCTGACACAAGAGTACACAGAGCACCTGAGATTTCAGTTTTAAGTAACTCCAAGTATATTCATTCTGTTTGCAGCATATAGCAGGAGTTTCTATATCATAACTTGTAATAGGGTCTTGGTAGGACTTACTGGTTTCCTCCTAGGTTTCCAGCATATTAAGTGCTAAGGACACTGTTGAAAATAGAAATTTATTATCCAGGCATTTATTCCTTTTGCTCACATGGACCTGTTGGAGCGGGTCTGGAGGAGGCCCATGAAGATGGTCAGAGGGCTTGGGGCAGTTCTCCTATGAAGACAGGCTGAGAGAGCTGGAGTTGTTCAGTTTGAAGAAGAAAAAGCTCCAGGGATACCTCGAAGCAGCCTTCCAGGGAAGGAAGTGGGCCTATAAGAAAGCTGGAAAATTACTTTTTCCAAGGGGCTGTAGTGACAGGACAAGGGTAATGGCTTTAAACTGAAAGAGGGTCCATTTAGATGAGATATGAGGAAGAAATTCTTGACTATGAGGGCAGTGAGGCACAGGAACTGGTTGCTCAGAGAACTTTTGGATATTCTATCCCTGGAAGTGTTCAAGGCCAGACTAAATGGGGCTTTGAGCAACCTGGTCTAGTGAAAGGCACCCCGGCCCATGGCTGAGGGTTTGGAACAGGATGATCTTTAAGCTCCCTTTTAACCCAAATTATTTCATGATTCTGTGATTTCAATTCATGCCTGTCTGTAGGAGGTTTTCAAATAGTGGATGGAAAAGCTGCAGTTGTGTAGATGTCCCTGATTCATATGTGTGCATGTGTGTAGGCCTAACAGAAATTACAGTTCCCACTTGAATAAATTGAAAGTTTGGTGATATTCCTTTGTAAGGGAAGAATAATGCTGACCTTTTCCAAAACTGGTGAAAAACTCAGAATTCAAGTACATTCAGTTATAAGAATTTTTTTATTCCTTCTTTTCTAAAAATACATATGCATTACAAAAGGATTAATAATTCTAACTAATCTTAGTCAAATCATAAAAGAGTGAGCAACTTAAAAATCATGTTAATAAAACCATGGCAGATATTTAATGCATGACATGCATGATGCATTAAAATAAAACCAACAAACCGAGACAATTAACAATTCAAATGTGTTTCCAGACTACTACAATGATCTGATGAAGTATATATTCACATCATGCACACTTTTCTGCAGCTCTCTTTGTCAAAACCACATACCATTGAGAATGTGAAATATGGCCAGAGCTGATAAGATAAAGGCAAACAAATCAAATCTTTCAGTAATTTAAGTAACTGATTCTTCACAGACAAGCACTGCTCCAGGCAATTTTCTCATTGGTGTAATCATATTAATGAGTGGTGACCTAATAAAATGAAACTAAAACAAGGTGTAATTTTTTTCTGTGTCCAGGTGGAAATCTTGATATATGTCAGTGTAACATATTTACAATAAACGATTTGACAGTGGTGGACTGCCAATTTTCTTAAAAGGGACCAGAGATCTTGAGTTACAATCAAGGAAATTGCAGGAACCCCTTTAGTGGAGCCACAGCCCGGAGAAGATGATAAAGGAAGCCACATCTAGTGAATGTTTAGTCTCAGGGGAATTCTCCTGTCCTGTGCAGTACAAACACAGATCACACACATCTGGCTGCAGAGATCAGTACAGAAATCAGTGCTGTTCCTGGCACCCACACAAACACCATCAGCACTCACACAGACATCACCACCACCATCAGCAAGATCTTCCTTCTCTCAAGACCACCAGGGCAGGGCTTTCCTGGCAGTTGTCCTCCCTGCCTCTCTGCACCCTCTTTGTTCTCCAGGCCACACACATCCATGGGTCACTCAAACACCAGAGCAGTCTGTCCCCATCATGTCTGGCCAGAGTCCCTGCCCAGGTCTTGGGCCCTGTTTGTCCTACCTCCAGCCCTGACCCTGGCTCTGTCTGACCTGGCTGGTCTAGGTTGAAGCTCTGTAGCAGCTGTCCATGTGTTGCCTTTTTCAGCCTAGAAATGAAACTCGAGATAATTTTAGTATCGGAGGTTAATATAAAAGTAGATCTTTATTGGAGCTCCAGAGGCAGTCATGGAAGAATATCCACAAAAGCCCACGCCCACAGGGGTGAATACAGTTTTACAGGTCTTAGGAAATTAGCATAATTGATAAAAAGCACCAGTTAAAAGGACAAGTAGTGATGCAATCCATCCCAGGTCAAGCCCCTTCTCTGGAGCTCCCCACCCTTGGTATGAGCTGTACTTATTTATGAAAATGTGTCTTGAAGATGTTGTTCTCAACCTTGGTTCCCTGGAAGAACCAAGGTAGGATAGGGGCCTTGTGCCCCCTGGGACTTGGAGCACTGGAATGTGCTTGGTCTTCCTAGTTGGGGAAAAGGGTAGGGAAAAGTACTGGGAAGACTACAAATATATAAAAGGAAAAAAGGAAAAAATCATCTGGCATCACCTGTAGTAACTAAGTCAGGACTGAACAATGGTTAATGGTAAGCTCAAGTCAGTTTCCAGCTCACCTGTGCCTTTTGACTACTTGTCCACTAAAAACTGACTAAATTACATTCTTGTGAATAAATTTCCTAATCAGAAAATGATTACATGGAAGGGAAATATTACCACTACATCTAATGAAATTAGCAGTAGTCCTGATAGATCTAAACTTTTGAATATTTCCAGGAATGTAAATTAAGCTTCTGTGCTTTTTGCCTCAAGCTTGCGTTGTGAAGAATGTTCTTATCATAATAGAGAAGATGTCTCTGCGAACATTGGGTGGTGTGTGTAGATAGTCTCAAGGGATTTCCAAGGTAAGAAGAAGGTTTAGAAAGGTCGGTATGTAAAGAAAAAATTGCCCTGGAAAATAGGTAGACTAGTCTGCTGTTTCAAATAATAGGTGGATTTTGCATATATAAATCCAAATTTGAACAGAATGTAGGTTGATGAGATCTCATTTTTTATTAACTTTTCCTTAAGAAATTCAATTGATCTTTCACCAATGACACTGACATTAATTTTATTTTGCTAGCTGCAGTCTGTGACATATATTCCAAGAAGATTATTCTTTCCTGAAGATTTTTTGCCTCATTTCAGTTAAAACTGAATTTCATTTCTACCAAATAATTCATTAGCTATGTCTCTGATGTGTCTGGGTTAGAAAATAACAAGTATTACATTAGAGGATGAAGAGGAAAGAAAAGGATTATTTTTCTTAGACTTCTCTGCTTCTTTTGTATTCTAAAAGCTTTCCAAAAGTTGCCAGGAAGTTCTGTAAAATCGTTCGTTGAAGGGTGTTATAAAACCACACAGATGCATCATTGTTACAGAATGTAGTCACCTCTCCTGCCTTCTCCCTGCTTCACAGAAAACTGCTTTGTGATTGATTAAATATTTCATCTTTGGTTTAGCATTTAATCTGTCTCAGCTGTCAGTAGTTCTGAGTGAAGTTGAAAGAAATGTTTTCACTTAATTTAATACAAAGTTTCTATGTAGTGACTGAAATCACCTGAAAAGGGGCATTCTTTGTCCTGATTGAATGTGATGATACAGTTAATCAGAATGCCCTGTGCATATGGGATTTCCTAGGGGCAAGGAAGAGCAGCATTAGGTAAATACTTTTAAAAGCAGATCTTAAGAATGGACAGTAACAGTGAAGCTTCAGAGACCCACAATGCACAATACACTCCTCAAGCCTCCAAAGCCCAACACGAGCCTTCAAGTTAAGATCTAGGAAGAATTTCTCATATGTATTAAAAGTAGTCTTCCGATACTTTCAGAGATACCTTACAGGTATCCTAAATATGTTTTCACATGAAAGAGTGCAAGTAAATGCAATCTCTGTGAGGGTTATACTCATGCAATCACAGCTGCTGAAGCAGTACCTGACTGCTGAAGAGTCTTACCTGACAGCTCTCGTATTCTGTGGACATCTGTATTAACCACCAAGCTTGAACAGTCCTCTTAAAACAAGGTAATCTTCTAGAAGCATTTATCTACCTCTGCTGTCACTAGAGGGAGTCTAAAAGGCAGCAATCAATTAGATGCCTTACTTTCCACAGCTAAGTGAAATGGAAGGATTACGTACTAAATGCTGATTTAGTTTAAAAGCTTTTGAAAATGATGGTCTTCAAATGTGCAGTGTCAGACAACTTTAGCAATGCTACAAGCATTATGTGTGATTCATCTTTAATCTATTCTTCACATTCATTACACTCCAGATTTTATCACGTGGAGACTTCTTGTCCCAGTAGACATATGACTTCCTGAAGGACAGTCTTATTTTGCTCTTGCTCTTCAAGGAAGTTTAGACTTGTAATCAGAGTGTTTTCCATCATATAAATAAATGGAAAATGGGGCTTCAATATGACCTGGATTCAGAGTTTCACTCCAATAGGTGTGTTTTCTACTTGTACTTAAAATCCAGCTATAAGAACTGTATGTTGTTCTTAAGCAACACATCCAATTGTTTCTTTATCTGTGCTAAAAAGCTTTTCCCAAATGCATAACTTAAACCTTCTTGTTATGATAATTAAGTTAATTTCTTGTTTAGACATGTAGACACACTTGTTTCCTTCCTCTTTATGCTGTCTCCTACTTGTCAAAAGTAGTATCAAATATGGGAGGAAATTACTAATCAAAATACATTATCTGAGTTATTATATCCAGCCTATAGTGAACATTTTCTTCGATGCCTTTTTCAGTTAGTTTCCATAGTTGCATCATGGCTACTGTTGTGAAACACAGGCATCTGTCAGGAAAATCAGTTTTATTTTAGGAAGGAAAATTCTGCTCAATACTTTCCATATGTCAGTGTGAAATTTCACGCATACAACAGCTAAATTAAATCACTTTGATAACAGTGGCTATTCCAGTTTATTCTGGGTGGTAAGGAATGCCAAAGTGCCCTTCATGGAAACTATCATCAATATATTCCTATAGCAAATTAATATCAGCTCTTGAATACTAAATCCAAACTTGAATTCATGAACTCTTAACATCCCTCTTGTTCAAAAGATTGTTCATGTATTTATGACTAATAAATTTTGTATGTGTCATTTGCTAAATGGCAAACAGTGCTAGATTCTACATATATCCAAGGGTAGTTGAAGCAAACTTATCCCCTTAAAAAGTGCCTATTTTCTTCCATGGGTATTTACATGATCTTTTCAATGCCAAGAAGTGTGTAAACTGTAGTTGGGAGGCTGGAAGATATTTATCTGTATTGCAAAACCATTGTTTTATTTAGCATAGTTTTTGACAGCTTCATCAGGAAAAGGCCTGAAGGCAGTCAGTCTACCCCCAGAACCCTCTCAAAGCTGTTAACCTCAGTCTGTCACTAGTCCTTCTCCAGAACCTTTTCAGGGGCTGGGGGCTCATGAGGAGGGCACTTTTCTCACCCTTTTCTCCCTCTTTCTTCTCTGGCAGACAGGCACACATGACAATGTGTGTACAATAGTCATTCCATTCCTGGAAAGAAATTAAATATGGAACATAACAAGAATTTGAGACTTTTCTCTACTCTCACCAGACTTTCTTTTAAATTAGGGTGGCTCAAGCATCTTTCATTTGACATATGGGGAGCTTTCTGTCTATGAAAGTTTGATGCTAATGAGTTAAATTCTCTTCCTCTAAGATGTCTGAGTTGTCAGAACTTGGTAGAAACCCATTCCATGTGTTGAGTTGGTCTAGACTGTTGGCCAGATATTCAAACTTTAGCTTCAAGATCCCAGGACTCTGTCTGGCCTACTCTCTGTTTTGGTGCCTAAGGATGTGTTTGAAGCCAGTGTGTGTAGAAAGAGATTGTGGTAGTGATAGCACATGAATTGGCTAAATATTAGTAATAGTTGTATGTATGTACAGATTCTTGACAATTTTGATGAAGAAGTAAACAGGATTCTTAATCTTGTATTCACTCTGACTCTGGATTTGTCTTTTTTTCTTAGGCAATGAAGAAAGTAACTGCAACCTTCAGTTGCCTGTGACACTTGATTTCAGCACACTTGACTTGACATACTATAATATTGATGTATGGCTCCCAAAGAAATAAATTATACTTAACATGTCTCAGTAATTGCAGCAGCTATAGAAAACAGAATAGAAGAAAGAAACTTCTTTCAATATGTCAGCTGAACCCAGACATAACAATGCTGAACCAGTGAACCAAACAAAACCATCTCATCCAAATAGGCAAAGTATGGGATCAGAGCCACCATCTCAAGGAAGACACCAGCTCAAAAGAAGAGGAATTATCATGTGGACTAATTAGCAGGAGAAGTAAGATAATCGTTTAACCAGTAGAAGATAGAATACTATTTAATAAGAGAACAATGTAATTTGTAGCCAATTAACATTATTGCCTTTGTTTGCTAAAATGTATAGGGAAAAGTTTTTATAGTCAGTGTGCTGGCTTTGTGGAATTGCCATCCAGAGGCCCTTTCTGCACAGAACTATAGATAAATCAAATGTCTCAACTCTGTGTGTGGTTTGGCCTCTTGCACACAGAGTGAGAGAACCTGTTCTGGGACAACAGGATTTTGTTTTCATGAGAAGAGCACAAAATTCTTCTAAAGGGTATCGATTCTGACTCCTGATGTTGTCACAAAGCTTCCAAATATTTTTGTTACTGTAAGACATGGTAAGTGATTTTTTTCCTTCTACTTCATTTCTAGTGAAGAGAAGTGAAGTGATCAGCCTGCAGCTGCAGCACGGGCGAGCACAGGACACCATTCCTGCTGGTGACTCCAGGGCCCTGGCACCCCATGGGGTATGCTCCAAATGTTCCTCACTGAACATCACTGCTGCTCTTCCACTGTTTGTGTTGTGTGTTTGGGAGCCAAGTGAATGCCATTTTTATACCATTTCTAATAAAAGGTCTTGCGTTGACAGTGCAGGGTCATATGTTGTGCTGTTGTAGTAACTGTCTAGAGGTAAAGTGTTTATTGCCTGAGCTATTTGAGCTTAACCTCTGGAAAGGCTGTGTATGGTATGGATCTCACAAACATACATAGCGTGTAGAAAACAAAAACCTTCATGCCATTTTGGGCTGGGCAATGATACTGTGCAATTTTCAAAGTGTTATAAGTTAGAGTCAAAATAGATCGACAGGAGCCAAGCCAATTAAGATAATTTGGTTTATTAAGCAAGCGACAGCAAGCAAAACAGCGCTGGGTGACCGGGGAGTCTCTGCTCCACCAACAGCTTGCAAACAACCCTTCTAATGTCTCTGGTTTTATACCCTTCTTGTTCCGGTACATGTATATCTTCCGGGATACTCTGCGTCTGCATGGGCTGTTGCTAGGGGGTCTTTTCCTGCATTCTGGTGGTCGTGAGGCTGAAGGCCGTAGTCTTCCTCTGACGTCCTTTCTGTGGCCTTCTTACATTTGGCGGGGAGAGACCCATACATTGTGGTTTTCCAAGGCTTCCTAACATTCCTGGCATTGCCTCCTAGCTGTGCTATCTGTTCTCTCTGGCCTTGCTTCAGCTATCTGTTCTTTTACTTAGACAAGTTTAGATTTGTGAGCTCCCTGACACAGTTTTAACTATTTATTCTCTCACTTCAGCAAGATTTGATTAACAAACACAAGGTTATTTATTGCAAAAGTAGTAGCAAAGAGTGAGATGGAAGTAAGCTATGGAAAGAAAACATAAAGATGGTGTTCCATGTCGATTTTCAGATACCCATGAATATTATTGTCCTATTAACAAAGGAATCAACATGCTGCTGAAGCAATATACCACTTACATTCCCCCATCCCTTCCCTAATCTGCTGGAAGAATGCTGAAACTGACAATATTAGGGTCCAAGAAGCAGTAAAGGTAAATATAACACCAGACAAAAGAGGTGGTTAACAAGAATTTTTTTTTTTTTTTGTTACAAAAATCTGGATGTGTTAGATGGTTCAGCATAGTCAGAAGAGATTCATGATTTGTAAGTCAGCCCTGACTGGCCTGACAGCTTTGTATGAAAAAATACTTGGATTTTCAGGTTACAGGATTTCCTTTGATTTTATCAAGGCTTTCAACACTGTCAGCCACAGTACTCTCATATCCATATTACAGAGTAGATGGGTGGGCAACTAAATTGAAAAAAGATGAGTTGGACAGTCAGGCTTAAAGAGTAGTGGTTACCAGGGTGGACTCGCTACCTGATAAGGAACAGACAAATTCTTGAAAGGATACTGCAGGGATCTGTCTGGAACACATCCCATTTAATATGTAGCAATGACTGGGAGGAGATTATGAAACGTGCCCTCATCAAGTTTGCAGATGATACCAAACTCAAGGATCAACCAGCATTCTCAATGTCCAGGTTGCCCTTCAGAACAACCTAGACAGGCTGGAGGGTGGTGCCAACAAGGAACATTTTGAAAATCAACAGTGACAACTGCAAAATCCTGCACTGGGGAGAGAAGAGTTCCTGGCTTCAGGAAAGGCTGGGGACTGTGGGAACCTGTCTAGGGAGCAGTTCTGCAAAAAAAATGCTGGGAGGCAGCAAGCTGAACAGGAACCTGTGCGCAACAAAGAAAGGCAAAAACACCCTAGGCTGAATTCCCTTCCAGTCAGCACTGTTTAGTTCACATCTAGACCACTGCATCCAGGACTGAGTGGCCCAAACACAAGAAAGAGCTGGAGCAAGTTTATCAGAGGCTCACCAAGCTGGTCAGGGCTGGAGCACTTGCCTTATGAAGATGTGCTGAGGGAAGTGGGCTCGTTCAGTGAGGGAAAAGGAGGGTATGGGGGAATCTAAACCGGCTGGTCAGTACCTAGAGGGAAGACATGAAGTAGATGCTGCCAAGCTCTTTGCAGAATTGCCTGGTTGGAGGAAGAGACATGGTGGACATATATTTATGCAGGAGAGACTCCATATGGGAATAAGAAGCTTTTTCCCCATGAGGGAAATCAGTGTAACAGGTTGCCAGAGAGGTAGAACAGTCTCCATCCTTGGAGATTTTCAAGACCTGACTGGATAAAGCCCTGAAGAACCTGTACTGATCCCATTGCTCACTCTGCTTGAAGGGGTTTTGATGACAGACACTGAATTTTCTTCTGTTCACAGTTATCTATAATCAGCAGCAATGCACAATTTGCCGTTATTTGTTGAGGAGTTA
Source organism: Origma solitaria (assembly GCA_013397895.1). Lineage (NCBI taxonomy): Eukaryota > Metazoa > Chordata > Aves > Passeriformes > Acanthizidae > Origma > Origma solitaria. The sequence goes on along the minus strand of VZRL01002690.1, from coordinate 46,635 downwards.
CTTTTTCCTTTGATAACTTTTCATCAAGCCAAAGGGACCAGTTTTGCCACTCCTAATTCTTTAAGAAACTTACAGAATACCATTCTGAAATTTCTAAAGCAATTATTAGATAAAACTGATGAAAGTAGTGGAATATAACATTCTTAGTAGTTTCTAGTGATGATCAGTTTTATCACAGTATTTGTGATTTTGATTTTTCATTTCTAGTTTGGTGTCCTTACTGCAAGTCTCTGGATAGATGTACAATTGGTGATTAGGTGATTTCAGTACCTTAATAACGATTATATTGAATTGTGTTTACAAAAGCTCAAGACAAACAAACCTTCTCCAATAGGTAAAGGGATGTTGACATAATTCTGCATCAATAATGTTGTTAATTATATTTTGCACAACAGTAGCATCCCTAGACACCAATCAGGATAAGGGATTATATTTTGCTAGGCAGGAAACAGACAGAATGGTTCTTAGGCAGCACTAGTTTGGCATTTTGGAAGATGTAGTTTCTCTGAAGGAGGATGATGGAGGTTTAAAGCATGGATTTTTATGTGCTTAGTCCTCAACTGCCATAAGGGGTTGTCAAAAAATACTAAAGGATGGTTTAATGGTTTAAAAGAGTATTGACATCTGACAAAAATATCATGACATTTCAGTAGAGGAAGATGGTTTGACATGGATTGATTCTTTTGTTGTTTTTTTTCCCCCTTTTTTCAGTAAGAATTGAAAAACTTCAACAAAATGGGAATTGCTCAAAGCAGAAAATCTGCTGCAGAAGGAAATTGTTTTGAAAAGAGTTGTTCACTTGTGCCTTATAAATGAATTCTGAAAGGTGGAATGGGAGAAATGAGCTGTAAGACCTGTACTAATCCTCAATGTATAGCTCCTGATGTTTGTGCGCACAAGAACAGAGAAACACTGACAAAAAGATAAACTTTTTAGACTAAATTTAGAATCGCAATAAAATCATGTGTGACTGACATCTTCCCTTTCTGCATGGAACTAAGAGACAGATCCTACCTATGCTGGGTGCTAATGTGCAATTTATTCTGCTAGCAGTGGATTGTGACTTGTGCAGCCTTAAAAAACGCCATGGGAATGCAGCAGGTGTCATGCATTGAAAAATAGATACATACTTAGTTGAAAGTAGATACTGTCTCTTCCAAACAACAAATTCTTCCAGAGGCCAGAAGTCAGTCACAAGAGCCATAAGAGATCCATTCTGCTTACCTGCATTATATTTCACAGCCATCTTATTCCTGCTCCTCATAGTTTTCACCCCCCTCTAAACATTTGAAAAAAGTTGACAAAGATAAATGCAAAACATACTATGTTCAGCAAGCATTGTAAAACACTCCATTAGGTGTAAAGATATACTAAGAGTGAAAAAACCCCAGTTTTCTTAGATGAAAGTTGCTACCTGTAATTAGTTTCTGAGACTGTACTTTGATATGCTTGTAAATTAGTATAGTCACTGGAAAGAGATGTCTACTCTTACCTCCTTTATTTCCCCAACTATTTATTTTCACTCTCTCACAACATATTTCATACTAATACAGCATGATACTTGCTTATTTTTCAGAAGGCCAGTCCTTGAGCTTGTTTACTGCATGTCTTCATAGAAGCAAATGCTGGCCTAATGTGAAGAGGAGAGACACCAGAACAGGAAGAGGAAGCCAAGATGAAGACAGAGTCTCTTTTTACCAGGTACAGTAGAAAAATAAATTCACATCAAAACTACAGATCAGCAGTAAAAAAGTATGACATAATTCAGGACCAAATAATATGCAGATCAGAGCAAAGGACTGAAGTATAGTTTTATTTTTTAGAGGAGTTTGTTGAAATGTTGCTGCAGTTATTTAATACACTGTGATTCTAGCCAGAGACATTGGCCTCCAGAACCACTGCTCCTTCCCATCCTTTCCTTACTCTGCCTCCAGCACCACACCACGGGGTGCTGCAGTGGCGAGCAGGTATGAATTACAGTTATCTGTCAGTAAAAGAGCAATAGCACTTTTTTATTTTTAAAGCCAAATCAGTTCCTCACTCTAGTCTGCAAGGTGGACCCACAAAGGGCTGTGTTGGCGTAACCAAGGGTCCTGTATCGGATCACAGAATGGGTGAGCATAATTTGATAGGCCTAAACCCCAGCTTTTCAAAAGTGGATTGACTACAAGAATTACCTTACTCACAGTATGTGAATATCTTGTTTTCTCATCAGATAAAAAGAGACTGGAAATTAATATACGGAAAGAAGCTGGAAAGTGTTACAAGAAATAAGAAAATATGCTTAGATGACAGGGAATGTATGATGTTTTAATAGACTTACAATATCAGCCTTGCAAATTGCAATCTCCCCCACTGGATTTTATATTAGAATTAAAAGAAATAAGAAATATATTAACATCAATCTTAGTAACAGCCTGAAAAAGTATATACCAGTTCAAGTAACTCCTATACCAAAATCAATGACAAAAAGATGAGAAATATGTATTTTATTTTACTTTTGAATAATTGAAAAGATTAATTTCAATTACTCTTACTTTAAAATGTGGAAACATTCAAATACCAATATTCAATAATTTATTATAAGGCTCTACTATCTTGAAATCTCCCAGATACTGTCTAGAAAAATATTCCACTTATGTGTGGAATATTTATCGTGGAGAAGTCAACAGAAGATCTACAGCTACCCTAGAAGTTACTTGTAAAAGTAATTTGATGGGAAGACTATAATTAATTATGTACTGCTCAATTTTGCTCACTTAAAAACGCAGTTCTTGGCGTTTGTTTTCTGTAGGATGCTGATGTGTAATCGATTTCTCCATTTGGGCCATCCATGTAACTCGAAGAAAACCACAGATCCATACTATTCTCACATCACACATAAAACTTTGCTGGATTTCACCATACTGCTCTGAGTGTGGGCTCCATGGTAACAAACAGATTTCCTAACTGCACTTAGCTAGCTTTATGCCTACAACGAAAAAACCAAGCGTTTTATGTTAGCAAGATGGATTTTTCTGAAACCTCATGGATACACTGTAAGATATTTTTCATGTCCAGCCAAACTTTTGCCACAGTATCAAGGTAACCTGGGCCCAGGCTGACGTAGTTAGTTAATCTAATGACTCTCTATAAATTTTTGCATATAATTTAATATATATATATCAAATTGGTGTTGGTGATGGCAGTTAGCATGCCAAGGACTCAGTGCTGGATGACTTGCACACCATAAATTTTCTTGTTACATCAGCTTTTTTTTTCTTTCCTATGTTTAATTTTGCGACTCACCCATCTTCTAATTCCCAGCTTTCACAGCACCTAACATTGTCCCAGTCTCTGTTCAATCCTTCGGGACCAGGAGTGAAGATGTAGGATCCCCTGCAGGGAAAGCAATGGGAGAGATTACTTGAGTGATCATCACTGCCACTCCTGCAGCACTGCTCTGCAGCTATAAGCCAGCTGCCCTCACCCTCCCTCTCAGCACTGGGTTTCAGCATCTCCCCTCTTGCTTTGCTTTTTTCCACATCTTCCTATGCATCCCAGGCTTTGAGGAGCATTCTTGTTCTTGCTCTTTCCTTTTTGGCAGGTTACCAGGAGCAAAGCGCATCTGGCATTGTCCCACACCCCAAATAAAAGCTCTTCTCACTCTTTGCCCATGACATGTCCTAGGGAGAATAAGGTTCTCCAGTAGGAGATCTGGCTCCAAATTACCTTTCCAAAAGATGAGCTTCTAAACTCACGTGAGAACTGGTAGCAGCTATAGGAAGCATTTCCTGTGATGTTTGAAAAGTTATGGGAGGGAAGGGGATACACACAGGAAGAGCTGTAGCTCCCTGCCCCATTCTCCCGATGCCCTACAGAGGTTGTGTAGGTGGTACTGAATTCCACAGCAGTTGGTGTGGGTGGCAGGACTCCCCAGAAATGCCTGATTCAGCAACTTCTTGGGGAGTATACTTGAACAACAATTGTCCCTAGGAGTTCATAGTAGTTATTTTCTCACAGTATTGGAATTAGTCAGAATAAAGCACAAGTGAATGCTTTATAATGTAACTAAGATGCTTCCAAGCTTAATTACTAAGATATTGTCACAAATCAATGTTTTTTTAAAAAGAAGAAAGAATGATTCCCTCAATTTGATTCCTTATATGTCACGTACCACAGAAATTTCTTCTCTTGCTGTTTTATTGAGACCAATGGCTTTTGGAAAGGATATTGCCATCAGTTTCCACAAACCAAATATAGAGAACTGAACCATTTCTTTTACCTATAAATGTAAAAGGAAATGTTAACCTGAATTTCTTGGTCTTCAGTTGTTAAGACCTTTTCTACTGGATCAAAATACTTTTCAAATATATTATTTTCTTTCTAAAAAAATATTTGCTGAAATAAAGCAGAATAAACAAACTAAGTTACATGGTTGTTTAAAGCAAGTAATGTATTTCCTCTGTTTTATTATGGCTTCATTTTTATGCCTATCTCATTTTTTTTCCATTCCTTTATTGATGAAATATGGTGAACAGAACTGTCATAATAGCTTCATCAGTGATTACCAGTCTTTCTGAAGATGAAACATTGTCTCCTTGCCTCTTTCAATTGTTCTTCTGTGTTCATATTCAAGGATTCATTTAGGACCCACATAATTAAAAAAATATTTTTATTTCTCATCTTTTAAACTGACAGCAGTACAATTCACTAGTCCTCCAGTTCATTAGCTATTGAATATTGTTTACTGAAACAGTTTATGTTAGTTTTAAATCGCATGGGGTTAGATTTTGCTAATATAATCTCTATTTTAAAGATAGTCTTGAAAGTAACGTAAGTGAAATTAATAATTAAAAGTAATTAATTGGACATTGTCCAATTTTTTAAAAAAAAATTTGAAGCAAAGATTGTTTAACTGCTTTACAAGTCAACAGAAATGGATATGAATACGCATTCATGTGCATTTACTATATCACTGCACATTGCTGTGCAGTAACTTTATATATGACCTTGAAATTTGCTGCAATTAATGGAGAAAGAGAAAGAAAAAATATAACCTTGGGAGAACAAGCTATTTGTGCTTGTTTTTATAAGAACAGCACAAAATTCTTATGAATAGGTGTAAAATCCCATAGTTTTCAAGTCCATTTTATGTGTTCATAAGTTAAGTAGTATTTTTGCTGCAAAGGAACATTTGCATTTAATTGTGTCTCATAACAGCAAGATCTAGTACTGTATCCCTGAGCAAATGCTGCTAGATATTCTTCCATCTCTTGAAATGGATCGAGATCATTATGATTCTGCCTTTTTCAAAATTTATTGAACAAGTAGAAGGCAGATGATAAAGAGATTATAAGGTCCTGAGAAAATTATTGAGCTTTTTTATTCCTAGATACACTAAAATGTTTTATAGTGTTTTCAAAAGGTGCAGAAAATTGTGCCAGATGACCTGATCCTTCTAGAGTTGAACTGGGTTAGGAAATAATTGCCTCCAGCTTCTTGCTGCTTTCCAACCACAAAGTATTGCTCATTGTGGTCTGCCATCATGACTTGACTTCTCCTTAATCTCCTGTTCATGTCTCAGCAGGTTTATTAACTTGGGCACAGAATCACTCTGAGAGTGTCTGATGAATTTCTGATTTTGAAGCAAAGCACTCATTTTTTGCTGATGAATCCTTGCATCATATTGTGCTATGCAGCATAAATACGCCTCAAGGTTGAACAGTGTCAGGTGTTGATGAGGATGGAGGAGTCACACAAAGTGAGGAATTTCTGGTTACTTGATATGCCTTTTTGCAGTACAGTGTTTTGAGAGAAGCAAGGTACAGACAGCCACACACCCAGATGTGCTATGGATTTCAGGAGATAAGAACATTGGATTGTGCAGTAGCAAGCACCTGGGGCAGAAATACCTTAACTGATATCACTTATGATCAGAACAGTGTACCCTTAAGCACTGTCTGTACCAATGATCCATTTCTTTCTAATCTCACGATGGTGTAGTTAGCTAGCACACTGATAATCTGGTAGCAGTTATTGCAGAAAAACCTATTTTTTATGCTAGTTTCGAAGATCAAGATAACTAATAAGAAGTACAGATATATTGATTCAGTTACCTATATATTAGGACATTTATGACATGTTTAAAATGTAGTGTCTCTACAAATAGAGCTATACTGATGGAAATGTTGGCAAAATATATAAATACATACCTAAGGAAACTGAGGAGAGTACCCACTAGGTAAAATTCACCTTTGGTGATTAAAAACTGCAGAAGACTCAGCATGTCTAAAGCTTCAGTTACACTCATTAAATGAGTATTTAGTAGAAGCTGCATAGTGAAAGTTTTGCAAATTTTCTCTGAAATTCACTCATTTTAAACATAACAGGAAGAAACAATTTTATGCTGAAGAACAAGAATATGTGAAGGACAAGATAAGATTTTATGTCAATACAGAATTCAGTTGTGGGATGATTTTTGATGGACTGTTTGTCTGCAAGTAAACACAAGATGACAAGTCAATTATTTCAAACTATTGCCAAAACATCGAAATATAAAGCAAGAACATGTAAATAAAATACAGCCTATAAGAGATGGCAATTAAACACTTCTCTGCTCAACACTGGTAAGGCACCAGGTGGAATTCTTAAACATTTCTGGGCCTTGTACATCTGTGACCCTATGAGGCCTGTATATAGGAAACTGATCCCATAGAAAACATTCAGAATGAAAAAGAACTCAGATGAATTGCAATTTTTTTAGTCCTGAGAAGATTGAGAAGGTTTAGCCAAAAACATGGAAACAGTCAAAGAATATGAGAGTAACGAATTTTCCATGTCTGCTTGTCTGCTGTGGAAGAAGAATAAGGAGGTTTGGTCAGTGTTGCAGCAATGAGGATTAACATGATACAAACTTTCAAAGAGTAAGTTTGATGGAGCACCAAGATCTGAGGTATCTGCAATTTTCATGCTGATGCATTTGACGAGTAGATCAGACAAGTGCCTGCGCAGCATTACAGCCACACAATTGCTTCTGCTTCAGAGTGGAGGGGTGAACCAGAGGATTTGTGGAGGGGCCTTTTATACCTGTTGTACTGAAATTCCCACTGCTTTATACAATTACTATGGTCTTTTTTTCTCTGTGTCTTATAGGTTCCCGTTTGTCTGTGTTTCTTTCATTTATGATCTGTAGACTTTGCGCTGTACCTTGCACTGAGATCCATGGATGCAGTTGGAGCCATGATCTCCAGATAAACCAAGGGTCAGCGCTGCTTGGGCAGCGTGATCATCAGAACATGCTCTCTGAGCTCCCTCTCCTCACACACCTCAGCACAGCTGGGGTATTAATCTATGGAAAGGAAAGAGCCGAGCTCTTGTGTGGTGGGAAAGAAATCAGATGAACTCAGATGATTTCCTGTGTACCTATGCACAGAGGATCATAGGCAAATTGCATTTCAATAAGTAGAAATGGAGTACAGAAAAGCTGGAACAAATCCACCATAACTTTTTTGGTGAGGAAAGAAGGAAGTTGTCCTCTGCTTTGTTTTGGTGAGGCATGTTTCATCACAAACAATGTATTTTTGATGCTCTATTTCTAGAATGTTGAAAGCACAGAATCATGCCTTTCCTCTTCTTGGCTAAAACTCAGTGCATATGTGCCAGGAATCTCAGTATTTTTTTCTCTTTGTTGTTATTGTTGTTTTGTAGATACCTTTTACCCTAACAACAAAGATTAGGCCTGGTTTGATGCTAAGCTGTAATTAAATAGACTCCCTGACACTCAGTTCCTTCCAATGAGCCTAACTGTTACCAATAGCATAATATAAATAATTTCAGATTCCGTCTCCAAAGCAGCAGCCTGAGGGGATCATAGCTAACATATCTTTGTAGAGTTAGTGAAACAAGCATGTGCCACTTGGGACAGAAAGTAACTTCTTTTGCTGCATGAAACAGTCTAGACAGTGGTCTGCCTAAAGTAGTCTGGGAAGTAGTCTCAAAAGATGTGTTTTAATGTTTTCAATGTGTACTTATAAAATACTTTTAGACATGCATGTACTCTGTAGTTCTTGCTAGGGTAACACTGATTTTAAATGCACCTTCTTCATCAGTTCAGAAAGGAAGGTATTCCTACATTTAAGAATTTTAAGAAAACAAAAGTAATGTGAATGTATACTTATCCTTAAGGCTCTGTGCCTCTTTTTTATCATGATACCAAAGTATACCAATATCACAGTGGTTTGATTGAATACAGTTGATATTACCCCCTCACTGTCCCTTCATTCCATCATTTATTTGCTCGATATTTCACCTCACTGCAATTTTTACCTCTGCAGTTTTATGTGAATGCAATTTATAATAACTACATACCAAGTGGATGACATCGGGACTTAAATGATGAATTTATTCTTCTGTGTGCACAATTGTGAGATGATACCAAATGGGATTAAAGAGAAAACTGTATATTAAAGTAGAATAAAGTATCTAAAAGAGTGCCAAACAAATGGTGGCTGGTTGCATGGCTTACTGTGTATCACAAGCCTGCTGTGTCTTGCCTATCACACACAAGCACAGAGTTTAACACAGCCTTTTTCTTTTTTCTGTCGAATTCACAATAATTTCAATGAGTGTTAGTAGCTTCCTCTGTCTTTTTTATCTGAGGTTAGGGAGGCCTGTCATTCCGTAAAAGTAAATGCAAATTTCACCCCAACAGATACTGAATTAACATGAGGTAGAATTTGTTTCTCAATTGGAAGAAATTATGAGCAATCTCATGGTATTTGGACCTTGCCTTCAAGGAACTTCTGAAGTTAGAGAGTACCTTGGCAATGTGAAACACAGCTATGTTTAAAATAATAAAGTTTGCTCCTAGATAGAGGATAAAATTTGTAAAAATGCGAGTTGGCTGAAAGTTTGCACAATACAGATCTGAACTTGATCTGCTTATTTATGTATGCAGAAATATTCAATTAATTGTACATAAAGTGGTACTCTGAAACGTACATACGTTGGGAAATTTTGGCCAATGACATCTGTATTCTACATACACTATTGAGAAATTTGAATGTCTCATTTGGGTCTGATGTTGCACAGCTTAAATATTCAGAAGGATCCTATTTATTTCAATCAAGTCTGTAAATATTGTGCTCGGAGCTCAGGTAAGCAGCCAGTGATATTTAAAAGAGGATTGACAGTGGTGGGGCAGCTGCATTGCCAACACCAGCTTGTCACTCTGACTGCTCATTTCTCCTCATTGCTGAACTGCTTCTGCTTATTTTCCCTAAGAAGCTACTGGGGCACACAAGTTTCATGAAGGGCAATTTAGAGGTGAACCCAAATATGAAATGCCTACGTAGAATTTCCTACAAATTAGGCAACTCAGGGAGATTTTAGGTATACCTTACACGGTTCCAGGTATATCCATTCTAAGCCTCTGTCCTTTGTGTTTCTTTTTCTTTCACTCACATTATTCACTTGAGAAATATCTGTGGACTTGTCTCCTTGCTTTGTTTGTTCTTTTAACTCGTGTCGGAATTCCTGCCCGCACAACTAGTTTTCTACATACTACAAGAATACACGTGTCATAAAAACTCAGTGGAAGATAATGGTCATGGGACTTGTGAGGTCCATGAGGAAGATTGTAAGTAGTCACAGACTTCCAGAGAGAAGACATACAAATTTGGATCTAATGTTCCATCATACTTAATTTTCATTGTCCACCCCAAGCTGTGTGCTCACTTGCCCTGAATAAGGCCTTAAGACTAAACACTAGGCATGGAAAGAGTGAGAGAAGGTGCCCACAACACGTGTTGCATAAAGTGAAATACATGCTTGGGTTCCCAAGGAAACACTCACCACCCCCAATGCCCCGGTGTCTCAGCCTGGGAACCTGGTGGAAACTCACGTGGAATTGCCTCGTTGTTCTCACCTTCAAAGGAATACTAACCCAACATTTAGATAAACAAGTAACCGAGAGGGATGTCTCAAAATGCATGCACCTTCATGCATATTTTAAATGTACAGCCTGACTTTCAAATGTACTGGTAATGTGCAGAGTTTTTTTGAAACTGATTTGAAACTTAAAATCGTAAAGAAATCTAGAGAATATTTTTAGCACGTGATTTTTGTTTTAAGTGCTAAGTTTAGTCTTGTAGCAAGGACTTTAAAATAGAAATGCTCTTGAGCTATGTTTTTGTTCCTAATGAATTGCACAGTTATATTTACATTTTATTTAATGTACATGATGAATGTCTGAAGCTAGGAAAATATGATCTTTGTTGAATCTGAAACATGTCAGGTGATATTACTGCCAAGCACACTGATGTTGAAATGGCATGGGTGGTTCCTTTTGACTAAATTCCTCCAGAATGTGGTCAAGATGACTCAACATTACAAATAAACCTGGTTTGTGATGCTGTACCACAGAGAAGCAAACTGACCCTGGGATGTCAGTTCTGTCATGGGTAATGAAACTTCAGGATGTTTGGATAAGAAGTAGATGATGGCTTTAGGCTTCAAGTTTAAGCTTATTGCTGCTATTACTATATGGAGATGTTACAAACTGGTTATTAAAATTATCAGAAAGATGTCTCTGCCTGAATCAAGGTACAAACAAGACCATATGCCAAAGTCAGTAATATGCATTTTATTTTACAGTAAATATGAGTGAGAGAGAGAGATAGAGAAAGAAAAGCAGGATAGGGGGAGAAGGAGAGTGGCAAAGGCAGATGAAGAAGAAAATATAAGGACTCTGTGGATTCTGACGGCATGCTGTTGATCCTCTTCTGGTCTTTTTGGTGGTGTGGATTCCCCAAAAACATAGAGTTCAATGGATTAATATACATTTGGGCCAGGTGGGAATGCTCAGGTGCCTCCCACAGAGGGGGGCAGAGACTGTTGCATCACTTTGCATCATGTGCAGTTGTCTGGTACAAGGTCTCATATTTTCATACAGAGTTCAATGAAGAAATTTATAGGAAACAAAATACATACCCTCCAAATTGGTCAATATGTTTGTCTTAAAATCTGGATTAGAAAATTTCACTCAATTGAAACTGGGTTTTATACCTCTCTGCTGTTTAGAAATACTAAAAAATTCAGTGTTACAGGTAAGTTTTAGAATAGATTAAATCTGAGGCATTATGTTAGGGAAATGGCACAAATCTATGTTGCTTCATGTGTATTCTGGTTAATATTTTTTGTGTGCTTAGGGCTACCAATATGCTGTAAATTACTGGAGTGTGCATTTCTGCCGTCTAGGCAGCAGTAAGAAAACTGGGAAAACCAAGTTCGACAGATATTCACAGAGTGTGCTACTGTAGGCAATACAGTCATATCAAATAATAACTAATTTTCACTGGAATACCTCAAAGCACTTTGCAATGATAGTTGTTTTCATGTTGTATTTTTCTATCTCTGGTGGTTGCAGTGCAACCTCCACTTTGAAAGGTGGGGGCTTAGCTGTGTGATAAATGCGATCATAAGTTCAAAGATAAATTCTCTTGAACTAAGGCTGGAATTGCTTCTCTTTTTTCCCCTCTGTTTAGGGAAAGCTGAATGTACGATGGTTAAATGGAAAAGACTTTTCAAAGCCAACCATTCTGGCTTTTAGCACTATTTCCTCGTGAAATTGAAACTGATTACTGATAAGAGTCCTTTTGTTTTTCTGTTTGTGATAGTTCTTGTTTTTGCAGCATGGTGAGATGGCTCACTCTCATTTCTTAAAAAATGTAGAAGGAAATTTAAATTCTCAATCAGATAATTTCAGAAAGAGCTAGCTTCTGAAGAATATTGCAACATCTTCTGTGTTCTTAAATAACTCTAGGCTAATCTATTTTCTTCTGTACTTGCTTAGTCCCCTTCATTTCTGAAAGCAGTTTTTATTCTATTTTTCCCTGTCATGAGAATGAAGTGATTTCCACTTTCTAAGTAAGTATCCTTCATTAAAAGAACTCTTCAGCCTAAATTACTTGTGTCTATGAGAATAAATTGGGTTACCCTAGAGAAATTTTCCGGCTTTCTTACTATCAGTTTTAAAATTGCCGAGCTTACCCTGTAATACTTGAGAGGGCTCTTTCACCATGAGTTTCTGTTTCTGACTCTGATCTAAAATAAAGTCTTTACATTTTCCTGAAAATTAATCTGACAGAAATGGAGCTTGGAATTTTCATAATTTAAGTCACAAGAATGGTTTATTTATCGGAGTGACCCTGTAAAACACTCAGGTCATTACCACTCTATTCTAACTTAAACATATTTTTCCCAAAAAATTACATTCTGTCGAAGTTATTAGAAGACTCCTTTTAGTGTAATTGTGATGTAGAATTGCATCTCACAAAATTGATTGTACTGGAGTGATTGCCTTGACTTTATCCGTGGAGGGATATCTACCTGGCTAGTTACAGCTGCTTCTACATATGCAGACTACTCAGAACAGTCTGATTTGCAGAATACTCCAAAACTGGTGATCAATATTCAACCCCCTTAGTAGGAGATGGCTGCCTGTCCTTATGGTGGCAGGGCTGAGAGGGAGAAAAGCAATTTCTTGAAGTGCTCACTGTATGTCACTTCTAATCATTAACAATTGTTTCAGGGTTTTGTGGAAGAAACCTGGGAAGCAAACTCATTGGATCAATCCATGGACACATCAGATGAATGACTTCAAATATACATTATTTTTGGTCTTTCAAACTTCAAAAATATATTGTAACCTGTTTTATGACTGTTGTTACATGTTGAATTCTTCTTCCTTTTATGACAAATTTTCCAGAAAATTATGTCAGGGCCCCACATGCACCTACAAGCTCTGTAACACTCCTCCGTGAGGAGTCTGTCTGTCTATGCTCAAAGTGCAGCTGTAGGCCATATCATCCTGTTGGGACATAAGGTGGGGCTACAGAGATGTTTGGCTGTCACTATGCTGCTGGTTGACTTTGGTTTTTGTCACCTGCTCTGCTGTTCTTGTTTGAGTGTTGTAAAACCGTCCTTGTGTTGGAGGGGACAGTGACCTGCCTGCCTCATTGTCACCTTCCCCTTCCCTAGGGGAGCAATTCACACTAGCATTTTATTAAATTATTTTCATTGTTATAATTCCACTAAGGGCAATAGAGATACACAGGCTGTCAGAGGCAGTTCAAGGTAGCTCCAGGTTAAATCTGGAGATGTTTGTACATCCACAGTGATGTAAATTAAATCACTATTCCAAAAGACTTGTTAGGATAGCACATGGTGAGTTGAAAATAAAATGGCCATTGACTTGGTTTAGGCTGAACTCTCCTTTGTGGAATGAGTCAGGACAGCAGTTGTTTTTGTCCTGAAATGGAAACTGGTTGTCAAAGATCCTGCAATTCAATCTTCTTGTTATGTGTCTTTCTGACTATAAAACATTATGAGAGAGCTGCTAAAGTAATGTCAATGATAGCCTAAAGTCTAATTTTTTAAACATTTTTTTGTATTCTGTAGAACATGGAAGTGGCATTAATTTCAATGATATGCAAATAGTAAGTGATCATTCCTATTTGGCATTCAAGACAAATAGGAAATTATATTAACAACTTTCATTATTCTATTCATTTATTGCTGGGTAAAAAGTAGAAAATAATGACTATCAAAAGCTTTTTTTCTTTTGCAAAAATGAGTCTTTCATCCTCTTTACCGCATTTATTTTCAACAGCATCGGACTTTGTAGCTTTATCTTGCACAAACACTTTCCTTCCAGCACTAGTGACACTGGAGTTTGAACATTAAAAATTTAAATTATAAGAGAAGTCTTTCCAAATTATTCCTGTTCATTGTTTTGTACTTTTGATACGTTACCCTATTCTCTAACTGAGATTTGAAGCTAGAAGAAAGGGGAAAAAGCCCTGACTTTGCCGGAAGTGTAAGGCATAATTTTGCCTCTGCATTGGGCTCTGTGACTTTCAGGTCTGTCAATAGGATGCTGAAAGACAACTACATCACGCATTTTTCCATGGGCCATTTATATGATCTGATTAGTTTATTTTATGACCATAGAAAGCAGTAGTTATGGAAAAATATGTACATTTTGATGCAGTTGCTTAGATATTCTTGGCTCCCAGTTACTCATCCAGATGGACAGGATGTCTTCCATAAGTCCACTCTCATTTGTGCCAGTTTTGTGGAATATCTTGGATATTTTGTATTGTCATATTTTCACATGACAATAAGCACATGTGTTTGGGCATGCGAATTGAACTCAGTTCCTTAACTGACAATAATGAGATATCAACTCCTACAATTGCTTGTAGACACCTAAATAGAAATGTCTTAATTTGGAACTGAAAAATTCTCAGAGATACTTCCAGACCTCTTGAAAGATCTCTCTCTTCTTACTTTACTACAGAAATCCTGGTTTTACCTTAGTGGTGTGTAACTCATATGTAAAGACTTGTTTGCAGACATTCGTCTCTGGTTCTGGGGCAGGAGGACACCTGTACTCCACCCGGATTTTGAGTGGACCAACAACAACTCATCCACCTGACTTCTTCGGCATATTAGAAGGTATCTCCATGTATGATAGATTTTTCAGGTAAAATTGAGTCTACCACATATGTAAATGATTCCTGTCTGGGATTACTAGAGACAAACGCAGACAAATTACTTACTACTATTTTTTACTGTTATGCTGTGCATGGGTATATACTTAAATGGTCACTTGAACTTAAGGTGACATTTATGCTGTAACACTAGCTCTGGTTCAGAGGCCAGGTGGTAAAATATACCTTTCCATTAAACTGTCTTTGCTTCCAATTTAGAGCAGCTACATTCAAACTATCTTGGAAGTGGACGTTGCATTGGCTTATTCACAAGCCGTGCCTGTGAATTGTTTGGAAAGAGTGCAAATTCAGTTAGGCTAATAGTGTGATAGCAACTAGTGTAATAACAATACTACAAATGCCATCTAGCCTTTCAGGCCCAGCTCTTCCTCGGTGTTCATTTAGTGTCAATGCCTCAGGATTATTGAGAAGAATAATGGAGGGATTCTATGGAATTTATAAGCACATTTCATAAGGAAGATCTGGCAACCAGAAGTTAAGGCATTCACCAGAGAAAATTATCAAGGGTCCTTTAGGTGATAATATTCCATTTGATATTTTGTGACTATATATCTCATTTCACCCTAGACAATGATGTAACAGCCGGCAAACTTAATCTGGAAATAGCACCATGCCCATCAAAGATGAGTAGTTTGTTCTAGAGAGGAATGTGACAGCTATTTGCCAGGGAAAGTAGCATTGCAGATCTGTGTAGGAGTGAGGCCAGGAAAGAATCCTGCACGCAAGGTAAAATGCATAAAGACTGAAAGGAAGTGAAAGGAAACCAACAGACCTGACATTATTTAGGTTGTGGAAAGTTAGGTAAAAAAAATAAAAATCTCACTTTGTCTCCTTTGCTAATATCTCTTGTCTTTAATAAAAGTTGGTTATCTGAATGCAGAATGTTCAAGAATACAAGACCCTGAAACATCATTTTATCTGATGTAGAAAGCTATTTAGTGAACCAGTCCCTGATGCAAGTGCAGTGAGTGTTCTCTCAACACATCCTATCGAAGGCCAAATCTTTGCATATGCTTCCATCTGGAGAAGGCTTTGTGTGGGCACAGTGGTTTTCCTGAATAGTGTAATTATCAAGACTCTTCAAATTGTGAGCTGCAGGTCTTTTAATCATAAGAAATTGCACTGACTTAAATAGAGGGATTATTACTAAAGGATTTAATTATATTCCTATGTGAGCACTTTTCATGTAGTCGTTTATTTCAAATTTTGTAGGGGTGAAAGGGAGCATTCAGACAGGATAATCTTAATTACACTTTGGTGAGAGTGGAGAGTGCTCTCGGTAGAGTAGCAGATTGTTGGTCTGAAAAGGAGACCAATAGACTTTGACAATCCTTGAGAGATGACTGTCAGATAAATGATAAATGCATTTTCAGCATAATGTTAGCAGCATGCAGGGTGCAAGAGTTACCACAAGACAGAAGGCAGCAAATTACTCAGGCTGCTGCTTCTCAATTCCATGAGGGCAATGCCCTCTAGTGCTTTACACTGCTACTTAATTTCTATTCCATAAAGATGTATCTGTTATAGCTATCCCCGATTCAAACAAAAAAGAATTTCACGTGCATTTTTAAACACCTTTTTTGTTCTTGTTACTGAGAGAATTAACACTGACAATAAGGTAAACAGGACTCTGTAAGCAGGACTCTGCCTGCACTGCTGCATTAATACAGACCCCAAAAACCAGTTGCCAAGCATAGTCACAACTATTGTACCAGACAAGCAAGTAAAAATAACTGTTTTCTCTTTAAGTGCCGCTTGCATGGACTTCCGAATTTCAAGCTTCAAAAGCTGAATAGCCTTTTTACGATGGCGTCATATTTTACTTGATTTTAAATAACAATGTACTTGTTTTTCCATGGTGGTTTTAGTTTTTTCTCTGGAAAATGTGTTTTTCGAGGAATCCCTGGAAGTCTTCATTCTCATGGAACATTTCCTTTATGACTGAGGATGGTAGAAAAATGGCATATTTGGAGACCAGTGTAGAGTGCTTTTGAGACATAAGGTAGGTGAGAATGGAGAAGGAATGGGAAAGCATTAGCTTTCCCTCGAGAGCATCATTATATTCTTCTGCTAGGGGAACTTTACTTTTTTTGTATTCTGCATGCAAAGGCGATGTGAGCATGGAGGAAGATTGCAGAGTTGACTCAGCTGAAACTGTTCCACTAGCTAGAAACACTTCTTGACAAACTGAATAGAAAAAAGTATCTAGTACACAGAATAGCATCACATGAGTACATATGTCTCAGCTAAGACATGACCATGACCATGAGCATGATGTAGCATGACTGTGAGGTCTAATGGCATGTTATGGATCCCTCCAGACTAGGCTTATACTTTAAGACTTCCCTGGTAGCTGGTCCCAGATGCCCTGGCCTCCTTCACTTCTTGCTCAGACACACACAAATGGGTGTTTCAGCTCACCCTGGGCTCAGTGCTCTCCTAACAGCTGCCTCAGACCCCTTGGCACATCCAGTAGCCAACACAATGACCTTCTGGTCTCTAGATTTGACATCTGGCTACCAAGCTCTTATCCTATTTACAGGGTAGTCCTGCTTTTATTAGAAAAAAAGTTGTTTTCAACTTACCCACATGTTTTGCCATTTGTATTTATAGTAAAGCTAAGCTTCAACAAAGATCTGCAGAACCACACAAATTTAGATGGGGGATTGGCAAATATCTCTCACCTTGCAGGCTAAAAGAACTGGACTATTTCTCCAGACAGGGAACAATTATAACCAAAGCTGAAAATCCTCCTCTAAATAAAGCTTCTTTTTGAAGAGCCTTGTGTTGGAGAAATTTTATGGTACTCCTCAAGGCAAACTAAACATATTTGTACATAAATCTAAAAGAAAAAAAAAAAAAAAAAGAATAATTTTTCCTTAGAGCCCCATCACAGTACAGGGTTCTACAGAGTCTGCAAATATGAGTCACAAGGACATTCCTCATATACACCTTCACCAGCACCAGTCCCAAGAGCAGCTTCATGGGGCACCTCAGCCTGGCTGTGGGTGTATCCCCCAGGCCAGCTCTGCTGCACAAAGGTGGCCACTGAACTTGGGCCCCCAAGTGGTCCCATTCCAGGATGTCTACAAGGGAATGCTGAAGCTGCATCTTACCTCTTCCTCAAGGCATGAAACTTCACTCCCTTGCAAGTGTTGTGTCTCTGGCACTCCTGCTTCCAACCTTCTAGGACCTTCTTGTAGTTGGACCTTCTTTGCCTCTGTGCCAGATAATTTCCTGGTCACAAATTACCATTTCTGAGCAGTTACAGCTAGAATTTTTTCTTAGCTTGCTTTTTGTCAACAGAACAAGAAGAGGAAGCTCCAAATAGTTTGTGTTATATGTCTGGTTTTTCAATTTTTAAATATTAACCCAGAGGCTTGTGGGAGCTACACCTTCAGCTTCCTTCTTGGAAATGTACATGATAAATGCTGGATTTTTGTGTTACTTGGGATGGAAAAATTATAAATAAAACATATGAAGAGCATCTAGGTAAAAGAACAGAAGAAACCCAAATGTGTTCTGATACTGTTTTATTGTTTTGTTGGCAGAAAAATATCACGCTTTGGGAGCTGTGGGCGGATTTCTTATTATGGAGATCAATAAATAGAGAAAGGAACTGAGCACATACTTGAACAGATTCAGGTTTTTGAGTTTTTTCTTTTTGTTTGCTTGTTTTTAAAGTCATAACTCTTTATAGATAAACTTAGTGTTTGTCCCCCATAAGCAGAGCACTCTGGGGTGCAATTTGCTACATTTCATACCATGTTTGTACTCAGAGGAACTCTTCATAACTATTTTTATGAATGGAAAATTTAGCATTTTTTTCCAGATGAAATGAGATTAATTGGAAGTGTATTCCATTAAGTTTATATGTCAGTCTTTTCTCAATAATATTGAAATATATGGGATAATTTTAATCTCACTGAAAGCTGGCTAGAATTCTTGAAGATAATTAATGATGTCCCTACAAATTTACTGATAGTGTGTCTGACTAAAGGGAGAAAGGGCAAAAATAGTGTCTCTCTTGAAGCCAGTGGAGAGTAAAATCAGCTGTTACACATTCTGTTTGGTGACAAGCAACCATTTCACATGCATGTAGTTCAACATTAGTGCATGTTTGTCTCTTCTTGTACGTGTACCTCATAAAGGATCATCTAGTGTGGAGCAGAGGTAATTTTACCAGGGTGATGCAAGTGACATAAATGAAATAGAACTCAAATATAAAAGAAATTGTGTTTCATTAGATTTATTGTCTATGGGACAACCTGATACTTCTGTCTTCAAGAATCAAACCAGTGGAAATACTTCTTCTTCCTATTGCATAGTGGACTTATAAACATTAGAACTACAGTACAGCACTGGTCATGAGTATGCATGGTCATGAGTAGGAATCAAGTACTGTAGAAATCAAGTACCTCTCATCTCTGAATGTCATTCTGTGTGTTGCGGAGGATTTCACGGGTCATCACACACAGACCAATATGATCAGGTGAAGCCGTTTATTATGGTTCAGAAGGCTACTTATATACATTTTCTACTTCTCTACATGCAAGCAATACATTGGTCACTAGCTACTTGTTTGCACATCTAAACAAATCACTGGGGTGATGGTAGGCTGTCATACAAATGCTGCTGCTGCTGCTCTGCCCCACTAAGGTTCTACAACCTGCAGTTCACACACTCCGTTGTTTACATTCTTGGAATTGTCCACACTTGGCAGCTGCACAGCTGCACTTCAAGGACATATTTACCTTCTTGCTTATCCTACTCAGCTAAGTGAAGGCCAGATTGTGCATGTCTCAGTGTCTAGACTCTATTAAGAATCCTTCAACACTGTGTGGAAATTACATGTGAACAAAGAGAATTGCTCCTGTCAAAGGACGTTCACCTCTCAACTATTTGAAAAAATCACCTCTTTACTGTGAGAAAAATTTGTGAGGAATGTAGTTGTAAGTTGATTTGACAATGGCATCTCTTGCAAGCAAGTACAGATGAAGAGTCATCTGTACTTCAGGTTGTGTTGTAATCACAGAATCACAGAATGGTTTTGGGAAGAGACCTTAACAATCATCTAGCGTCACCCTCCATTGGCAGGGACACCTTCCACTGGATCCCATGGTACTCTACTAAGCAGAGTACCTCAAGAGCCCAAAATCTGCTCTCCTGCATTCCAAGGTAGTGAGTTTTTTGTGTGAACTTCCCATTGCCCTGAGGATCTCAAATTCCACCATTTCATGGTCATGGCAGCCCAGGCTGCTTCACATTCCCTGTCATCTCCTCCTTGTTGGAGAGAACAAGGTCCAGCATAGCACCTCTCCTTGTTGGCTTCTCTATTCCTTTGAGAAGGAATCCATGAAAAGCATCCATGCTCCTGGACTTCTTATGCCCTGCTCTGTTGTCCTTCCTATAAGTATTGGGATTTCAAAGTCTCCCATGAGGTCCAGGACTGGTGTACAGGGCTGGCTGCTTTTATCTGTCTGTAGATGACCTCATCCATTTCGTCTTCCTGTTTGAGTGGCCTGTAGCAGACCCTCACTGTAGACCCTAACCCTAACCCATTCCCTACCTTCAGTCCTGCCCCATAAGCTCTCTGTTTGCTCCTCATCCATCCCCAAAGGAAGCACCATGCACTTCAGCTGCTCATTGACACAGAGGGTGACATCCCCTCCTTGTCTCCCTGCCTGTCCTTCCTAAGGACCCTGTGTCATTCCATTTCAACACTCGAGTCACAGGAGCTGTCCCATCGTGTCTCCATGATGCCAACAAGGTTCTGGCCCTGCAAGTGTGTTCATATCTCTAACTCCTGTTTATTCCCCATGTGATGTGCATTTGCACAGAGTCATTTGAGTTAGGGCCCTGATGAAGCTGCCTTACTTGCTGGAGGAGATGGAATTCCTTTGTGCTGCCCTCCAGGCGCTCTCCTGCTGACTGGCAATCCCCCTTTCCATGCTCTTGGCATCTTGGTGTGGCACTGGCATCAAACTGGTAGCAGTGGGATGGATTAAGATTCCCCTCCCCCAGTATAAACTTGAATGTATAAACAGTTAAATCATAGCATCATGCTGGTCTGCAAAGCGTAGTTTAATAGATGGGGAATGAATGAGCCTTGGTGGATCTCTGTGCAGCTTTTGGGGCATGAATAGTTCATCTGCAGTACAGACATTCTCTAAGTGACTCTAGAGCCTATGATGCATTTTTAAATCTGCTGCAGGCACTTCAGTAACTTGGTCTAATTCCAAGACAATGGGATTTGGTATTGCAAGTGCTGAAGTGCTTTAAAAACTGAATCTGATATATATTTCAATTTTACCCTTTACAAAATCTCCTCAGAATACTTGAAAATACAAAAACTTTCTCCAATGGTTTTGGCTTGCTGTTAAAAACTTGTAGCTTGAGAGAATTTTTTAGCCTTTGGCACAAAATATGAACATGAATATCAAAGCTGAAAATCAAAAGGGAGACAAACAGAACTGTAATTGAACTAGTCAGAATAAAGAGAACTGAATGAAAATGTACAAAACATAGTGTAAAGAGCAGATGTGCAAGAAACAAATAGTGTATATGAATTAGTAATCACAAGAAAATGTGAACCTCAGGACACTTCATGTGATTTGCAATATACAGAGTAACTCAAGGAATAAAACTTGCGTAACCTCTGGGTATAAGATTAGAAATAGAATTTTCAAAATGCTATTGGTTTTTAAATTTGCCTAATATAATCAGTAACAGTTTTTGGGATACAAACAGAAAACTCCTGGAATATCCCATAGAAGAAGACTTTGGTGGCATTACTAGCATTAATAAATGAAGAAATAAAAAGGTAGTATGGAAATTCTCTGTATTTCCAGCCACTATGAAGCATAAGCAATAATTCTCAGTAACTTCAAAAATTTTGTGGCACTCATAACTACCAGTAGCTGTCAAGTACTATAAACTTTGAACACTAAGACACTACAGTTGGGAGTTACAGTACAGGCAGAAAATTTAAATGGAGAATATACAGGAAGGAGTAAAAGAGTGGTGTAAGGAGACTGACTGTGCAAGTAAAGATTAATGAAATTTTAAACCTGGATTAAGCTAAGGAGAAATGGACCACTTAGATATATGAGTATGGAGCGTGAAGAGTGGCAGAAGGAGGTTTATCATCTGCAGGCCCTTTAAGGACTTCCGAAACCATTGCAAAAGTGATTCTGAAACTGAGCTGTCAGCCCATGTGGGCAAGGGGAGAAAGCTCACCTCCAGACATGAATCAGATGGCTGACTGGGTTGTTTTTAGGAAGGAATGTGGAAAAGTGAAGGTTCCGAAGTTGTGGTTTTACAAAAATTATCACCTAAGCATTGCTCACAGAGCCATGGGAGGTCAATGGTGGCTTACTAGCAAGTTCTATCAACACCAAAATGAAGATCAAGTACCAAGAAATATTCCTGGTCACTGCAAGAAGTAATTTTAAATAGAGATGCAACTTTTAGAGTAAGAGACTAAATTTGCTGCACTTAGACCATCATCTTCCAGAAAAATAACAAGAGGAATAAAGAGTGATCCTAATTGACTTACTGGATTATTTTTATAACTTATATTCTAGGACAACAGATATAGGTAAACAGGGACCCTGACCCCAAAACTAATTGTCTAAATCAGTTATTATATTTTCAAAGGCTAGAAGGTCAATATACTTTTTTTATTAACAAAACCAATTAAATAAAATTGAATGTAATTCCTCTTAAGATTCAAGGACATATGTCAAATCACCACAGTTATCAGAAAATTAAAAAATAACTTTCAGCCATCATGCTTTAATTCAATGTATGTGAATACCTTAGATGAACACACGTTAGTTGTTCTGTAACATTTTTAAATCAGAAATTACATGCGACAGGCAACTACATTCTTATGTCTGCAACAACAGCAACAACAGCAACAACAACAACAAAATGACTAATGTTGAATACTGACAGATCTTCAGGAGTCTTGATTTTGTGCTATACTTTGCTTTTGGATCAACTAATCTCTTATTGGAATCAAGGATGCAGATTTCTGAACTCTCAGTAAAGATCCTGGAAATCTCTTTTTAAAGTGGCTTTCTTCAAAGGATCAGTCTTTGTTGTTCAGAGAGTAGCATCCAAAAAGAATACCCATCTGAATTTTTTTACCCAAGTCTCTTTTTTTACTTCTTTTTTTCAGTACATGTTTTTAAGATACTGTTAAATTATATATAAGTTATCCCTAAGTCATAAAGTGCTATTCTTGCTATTTTACTTCTTTGTGAGTAAGAAAGACATTTCTTTTTTTTGATGCTGAAATCACTATTTAGCAAAAAGCATTTTATACACACATATCACCAATCTTTAGAGATGAAGTGCAGTAACTCCCATCAAAGAGATGAAAGCAGGAATGAAGGAGACTGAACAAAACTCACTGGAATATTCACAGAAGGAAGAGAAGGAGAGGGAGAATGAGAGGGAGTGAGTGAGGAGAAGAGGTTTGAGAGAAACAGTCTCAGGTTTGTTTGTCTATAATTTTCAGCTATCTGAATATTCAGAAAAAAAAATCTCAGTTGAAGAGATCTCATTTGATTGAATCATAGAATCATCACAGGATATCCTGAGTTAGAAGAGGCCCACAAAGATTATTGAAGTCCAATTCCTGGCCCTGCACAGGACCACCCCAAGAATCACACCATGTACCTGAGAGTGTTGCCCAAGCACTTCTTGAACTCTGACAGACTTGGTGCTGTGACCACTTCCCTTGAGCTAATAGTGAAATTATTGTATTTATTCAAGATTTTATTTTTAAAGAGAATGCTTATTTCTATAAAGCTAAGAAGATGACAGAAATAGCAAGTACCCCTGAAACCCTGCATTTTTGTTTCACAGTGGCTTTCCACATATATAAATACGGGACCTTGACCAAAATTAGTGTGCAGGGATTAAAACTTTGGAATCACTGTCCAGGTAAGTCTATACTCAAAAATTAAACTGGGCCAGGTGTGGATATGGGTTTTGCCATGGGTTTAGAATGGACCCTGGGACACTTTTGGTCATGAACTCATGGTCATTTCTGTAAAAAATACCGAGTTACATCATGAGAGTTTGGAAAAGCTAAGGATTTTTCTCAAAGAAAATACTGATTGTGGCCACAGTTTTGGTTGGTGAAAGTATGAATTTAGCTAGACTATGTCAGTTTTTCTGGGGCAGAAAATAGGTGTGAGCAGTATAAATATGGGTGTTGTGATAGCATTCATTGCCTCTTATTGCCTTGTATCACCCCATAAATCTTGCTTCTCTTTTGTCCTTAGAATATCATGGTTAAAGCAATTGTATTTTTCTAAATGTCATCTTTGTGATATCTGGCAACATAAGCTTGCCTTTGAAGTTGAAAGACATTTTTCATAATAGGTTAAGAGCAAGATGCAATTTTGCTAGTGATACAAGGTCTTTCTTAGGTCCTCTGGCTGATCCCACAAAATCTTTTTATTAAACACAAATATACAGTCAACACACCTATCCAGTAAATACACAAAGTGTATAGGAAGACATTTGAAATACACTACTACCAACTAAAACATTCTAACAGCTTTAAAAGCAGGTGTCACAAGGCCTGTTTTAAACATATTTCCAATCATCTTAAAAAAGTGAAGCTGGAAAAGTTAACAGATACATATAAGATCTTTAACTGTAACTATTCCATAGAAATACCCTCTATGGAGCAAAAATATTGTATAAAGAGGATGTATTTTTTTTTTTAAGCTGTGGCTTTATGAACTAAGAGGAACGTCATCACGTTGTAAACTTTAATGGCTTCCAAATGTCCCATCAGCAGTTTAAAGATAAAGTTTAGCAATATTCATGCAACATCAAGTGTCTCCACTGAATGTGTTAGCATTCATGTAGTCCATATGAGGAAAATATCTCCTAGTGATTCTCTTTTGTTTCTCTTTGGTTTACACTGCTGTGTGGTTTACAATGAAGAATTTGCAGGGGGCGCTCAAACTGGGTTAATTTTGGTTGCAGTGAAGCTTGAGAAAGTCTGTCAGTAGCACAGATGATGCCATCCGGTCACTGATGGTCATTTAATATGTGGGGCCAGACAGGAACTCAACTGAGGTAAACCTTTCGGAAGTCCATATGATGAGGACTTTGAGGCCTCAACACCAGCCGTTTCATCCTACAGATCTACCCTTATTTTGCTGCACTAATCCAGATGTCATCTGGGTTCTGATCCTAAGAAACATGAAAATGATGCAGTCGTTACTATTTAGAATACAACCAGATACTCTCAAGTAAATATTCGTTCTTTCAAGGCTGAAGATTCAAAAGGAACCAGCTCAGAGCTAGTGAAGGTCACCAGAGGAAAATTTCTGCATGGAATGCTGTTGTCCTGTTTCTGAAGAACTCCCTGGCTGTAGGCTGTACTGTTGTGACGTTATTTAAAACTTCATCTTAGCATTTTCACACTGATGGGCCTGTCTGCATAAAAAGAGAGGCAACTAAAAAAAGAGTATAATAATGAATCTATTCTATTTCGCTCTTTAAACCACATTTTACAAAATTTGGCTTTGGATTCTGGTTTTAGTGAGGATTTTTCCTCAACTGATGAGTCATTTTGTTGATCCAGGATCTAGTATCTTGAATCATATCTACCACCATGATGCAGACTCATCTCAAATAGTCATCCTCATCATCTACAGATGGGCATTTGAACTCTAGGCTCATTCTCTAGTCACTAAGTTATCTCTGGAAGATGTTTCATCTCACATCTCTTAGAAAGAGATGGTGTAGCTGTTTCTCTCCACTGAGTACAGCAGAGGCCTGAGCTTACCAGCTATCTGGCTAATGGATGGATCAAATGTCAAGATGAGTCTTGATCCTTCTCTCTACTGGCTTAAGTGTACTAATATAAAGCATGTGTACTTCACAAAAAGTGAAGATCTAACATATTCTTAATATTTCTCTTAGAAAGAGACAAGAATAACAGGAAAATGAAGATTTATCCTTTTTTCTTTTCCCTTACATTTTAAGAGTATGCAATTAGCAAAATTTTGTATAAGGTTCTCTGTCGTTCTTTAGCTGAAAATTCTGCATGAATTGGTTTCTCAATAAAAGGTAAAACAAACTAAATTGAATGCTTCCAATAACTTTCATGATTAATTAGTCATAGGTTTGCAATTTTCATGAACAAAAATAATCACTAGTTTTGTAAATAAAACTTTGTTAATCCTCATGTGATTTAGCTGAGCAATGCTTTAAGTTCTCAGAAGTGTATGTTAGGAACTGTGGGAATTTCCAGGAGAACTAAGTGTATAAAACAATTAGCCTTGCAAGACATATTTCATTAAGAAAAGGGAAAAAAATCCTGGAAGTGAAAATGTGGATATTTGTGTAGAAGATAATCCCACCAATCACTGTGGAAAAAAACAAAGTATAAGAAAATAGAGGAGACCAAAATTATCAGTTTTATGACTAAAACAGTTCCTTTCTTTGATCACTGGAGAGCACTGTTCCCCTATGAAACAATTTGCTTTAAGAGCACAGCTGGGCATTCTGCTGCAGAAGTGATTTTCTGTAGTGAATTATATAACATATATTATGAATTCAGAGTTATGGAAGGAGAAATGTTAGTCTCCCAAAAAATAAAAGTAATGTTTTATAGGATTCTGTTCTTCTATGCCCCAATTTATAGAGATAATATAATATTATTTATTACTTCTACAGTAAGAATGTCTTCATCAAGTCTAGAGATCTATCACGTAGGTATAAAACATGTGCATATCTGAAATATGAGAGTCTTTTCTTTCATAAATCTGTTTATTGTAAAAGTAACACAAATTGTATGAAATTCAGAGTCAACACACATAAGCTGTGAACCCTGGACAGATGACAGTAAAATCACCTGCATCATTTGTTGCCTGAATTGGAAGGACTAACATCATATCTATCCAGGTCTCGCATCATTTCTGTTAAGTATAAAATTAGAATTCCAGAAAAAGATGCAAAAATAGTTATCTGAAGTGCAGAACTATGATTATCTGGTGATTAACACAGGGACTTACTAAATAATTCTGAGCTAGTAATTCTGTCTGGTTTTAGTATATGTGTATAAACAAAGCCTTGCAAATCCTGGGATTTTTTTTTCTCTCAGGTTTCAAACTCTAACCACAGGTTAATATTTTTGCCTTCCAGCTTCACTTTGGTGCTTCTGTCTTGAGATTCAGCCCTTTGTGCTTTGTTTCTTATTGTACATTTGAATTTGACTTATCAGAGTGGGATCAGAATCTGAATAATATTAGAATTCTCTGCCTAACTTGTATAAAAACAGGGGTGGTAGCATTCAGTTCACATATTAAAGCATAGGGCATTTAATTAGAATGCAAATAATGCACTTTTTAAAAGTCATTTAAAGAAATTATCTCTCTTGTATCAAAGCTGAAACGAGGAATGAAAAGAATACCTTGCTATCAGCTTTGCCTTTTTTCTGTTGCAGTAAATACTTTATTTAGTTGTTAGGGAGTCATGTATGTAAAAGGGGAGCTTTTAATCATGCAAGTTATTCTGCTACATATAGAACATGTTAATTATGAACACAGAGGGAGAGCTTTCCGCATCTTGATGGAAGAAGAGCTGTGAGGCCTGCTGGATATCATAATCCACAATGAGAGCTGGAGCTTTACGCACTGAGGAGGATCTGAGCCTGTAGGTCACCTACCAAATCTAATCTGCAGCTCTATGACCATGTCAAACATCTTGTTCACTGGCTATGTATAATTCATTGTACTGTATTAATTGAATTGCAGCAGAAAAGACCTGATTTGTCGAGATAGCCTTTCCAATTCAGAACAGTAAAGCTCCATTGATTTCCAGTCAGAGGAGAGGATGACATGAATAGATTGTTTAATATTTAAATCAAATCAGCATAGTACTGACCTCTCTCAGCTTCACATCTTGCATAAGAACTTCTGCTAATAAGCAGCAGACACTCACACTTGTCAGGAGCCCACCCTGCAAAGGACCACTGCTCACATTAATTCAGAATCAATTATGAGACCATATGCAAAAGGAGATTATGAATGACAACATGGAGGACATAAAGCTGAGAGGAAGTGGTTTTCAAAGTGTGATAGCAGGAATTAATGCTGCATCTATCAGCACTGCCTTTACTGGGGCTTTGGCTCAATGAGTACTTTAAGCATTAGAGCGAGCAATGGCTTTTAAATAATTAGCTGAGAACATCTCCTACTTGCATATCTGAACAGCAAAGGGAAAGCAGAATAGTCAGAACTTGATTTAGCTAATTAGCATTATGGTATGCCATGATTTTCTCTTTGCCTGACTTTGTAATTAGTTTCGGGATAGCTATCACGGATCTGAGATGATTAAGTATGCAGTGGCAGAGATGGGGAAACGGAAAGAGGGGAGTAAAATGTAGACTTCAGACATTAAAGTGGGATCTGGTGAGCCTAAAACCTATCCCAGGACAGAGATCTAGTGTGATTAGCACCAAAACTGTACCATGGAGCTTACATGAACATAAGAAAACATATGTTTTAAAATCTTTGGGGCTGTCCATGCCTACATGGAAAGATACCAAAATTTCTCTTCAATATCAGCTGAATCCTCTCTCAAGCACTTTCCAAATTTGATGAGCTCAGTCACGTCAAATAGCTGTTGGCTCCTAGCTGCAGGACTCATCAGATCTATGCGGGTGCCCAGGAAGTTGCAGTGTGTCACTGAGCCCTTGGAAGGTGTCTAATTCTTGGTGATTCATCATTATTCTGAACTCAGACAATGAGACCACCTGGGTTTCAGATTGAGGTTGTCAAAGCAATGTGAAATGCTATCACCAAGAAAATGTCATCTATGTCATCAATAATGAC
Organism: Origma solitaria; assembly: GCA_013397895.1. Lineage (NCBI taxonomy): Eukaryota > Metazoa > Chordata > Aves > Passeriformes > Acanthizidae > Origma > Origma solitaria. The sequence continues at coordinate 18,206 of VZRL01002690.1, read as the reverse complement.
ATGGATGACACCAAATTTTATCATCCTCGATTTGTTGCCAATTGAAACATAACCCTCATTTTGATATGATCAGAAATGTGATTTTTCTGGCAAATGATGCTAGACTTTTTTATGCTGGGAACTTTCTAAAGGGTCACAATAAATATCAAAGCTCCTTCTCCAGACTCTCACTCACCTTGCTGTCTGGCAACTTCGAACCTGAAACCAACAACCTCCTCTCCACCCCAATTTCTTACCATTTTCCTACCCTGTTCTTTGCATTTCCAAAGCCCTCTGTGCTGGGATGCTATTTCAATAACTCAAGTCTTTTAACGTAGGTTTGAAGCATCTAAATTTTCTGTCCTACCCTCTTATCCAATGTCTAGGGAAAAATGTTGCTCTCTTCAGCATTACATATTTAATTAAAAATAAGAAGAGTTTATTGTTTTCTTTTTCCCTGTAAAGCTTCTTTACCTTTGGATTATTCCGCTCTTCTTTCTAATGATAGGCCAGTATACAAAGTAGTAGGCTGAAAAATTAAAACTTGTTACCAGATAGCAATCTCGCCTAATTTCTTTCTTTCTCAAACTTTTCCTTTCTTATCTAATGAGAATAGAAGAGTAATTTTTGGATCATATTTTTAATGAAAAAAACAAATTAAATTTTGACTTCCATGTTTCAAAAAGTGATGAAATATTTATTGATTGCACTCAGAATTTATTAGAATATTGATATGCAGATGGCAGAAATTCATATACTATAGGAACTAAGAAACAATTGCTCCAAAAGGGAGACTAGTGGAAAATATAAATACATAAACTTCAAGAAAGTGGTTTTTTTTAAGATGAAAATTTCATTTATATATGACTTGGAGCAGGGAGAAATCTGAATATATTTTGGTGGCAACTTTGTCAATAGAAACTATTACTTTTTCTAGTGTGAAGTATCAGGAATATAAATTTTTCCCTTCCTAAAAATCTCCCTGATGTTATAAAAATGTCACTGACCACTTCATTTTTGACCTCTGAAATATCAGGCTCATACTGTTTTTCTTTAATATGCATAGTTTTTCTACAAAACAGATTGAAGATGCAAGTCAGGCAGTTAACAAATAAATAAATAAAATATTACTGTGAATTTTATATTGAATCAATGTTTGCATTTGCACTTGTAATCCCAATTATTTTTGGTGTACAATCTAAATCATTCTGTGTTTTAGGAAGAAAAGTTATGTAGGCCGAGTCTATACACATAGTGGAAAACAAAACTAAAAAAAATCTCCTTTGCTGTGAAATTCTCAAAAAACCCCAACCTAGCATGTATCAACACCTAATGCAAATCTCCCTATGTGAAAGGTTTTTTATGCATCATTAAGATGGATATATACACATTAAAGCTTATATTTTCTATTCCAATCCTCATTGAAGACATTCTTCTGTTCAATGTTTTTCACTAGAAATGTTGCTGTTATATTGCATTTTTTCTATCCTTCATGGTTTTTAAAATATTTTTTTAATTCCTGTAAAAAACACAATCTTACCATTAAAGGGTCTATTTTTGACAAAACTCAGACTTCTGCAAAAGAGCTAGTTCAGCATAAGCTTTCTGTCTGAAATGTCTTCTACTGGAAAAAATCATACTGTGCCCTCCAAGGATGTAAATATAGGAATTTTCAAATGTTTTGCAAATGGACACATTATCAGACAGATGGTCTTTTGAATCACTTCACCTTTTTCTCTTGATGCCCATGTCACCTGCTAACCCATCCATGAGGGCCAATATGTTCTTTTCCATTTACTGCTGTGTAATATCCTGGTGTCAATAACAGCAACAGTTAACATGGGAAAGTACCATTAGGCAGCCACAGATATAGCTTTTATAAAGAAAAAGATAAAGCTCCTTTCCCCTACATTTTATTTTACTCTTTGAATGGTCTGTTACTCTCCTGGAAAGAAGGATTGGGCATTTTACTGTATTCTGTCTCTACACCTAATAATTTCACTGAGAAACACTAATGAGGCTGGGGATCTCTAATCAGTAGGTCATCACTATCTGTAAACTAAGTAATCATCCCTAAATATACTAGGGATTAATACAAAATCAGCTAAGGTCACCAGGTGCCTTTCAATATACTTTGGATCAGACACAGAAAATTCAGAAATTCATGGTCCATTTTGAAATGGAGAGGCTTATTAGAAAAAGAATCCCCTGACAGCCACATTGCTATTTTATTGAGCAGAACAGTGTTAAAAATGACCTTCCAGTGTTTTTCAAAAGTTTAGAGCATTCAACAACTTCGAAGTAATCTTAGAATTGGGCATCTCTCTTTTGTGCTTGCTCATTTGGTTTTTAGCCTCCTTAGGTGCCTTAAGTTTACAGATACTGCACCTCTGTACTTCTGCGCTTCTACAGTATAAGCGGATTATTTAAAATGGCTTAAGACCTAAAAGGGAATTTCTTTAACCTAAGAGCCACCACCTTTGCCGGTACAAACTGCGTAAAGAGGAAAACAGAATCATGTTGAAAACCATAGTTTAAAAAATCATTTAGTATCTAGTTGCCACTGGACCATGGCTAACTACTAATTGGTCCCTTTAGATGCTTCTCCAGCTTATTTTTCACTGCAGCTCTTATTCCAAAATTTTTCCTCAAATCCAACAATCTAAAAATCTTTTGATAAAGCTCTTGCTAATTTACATAGCAGAAGTTGCTATAGCAACCTGGCAGAACATTTCCAGCAGCAACATACTAGAGGCAATCTTTATGGGAGAAATATGCTTTAAAGGTGTGTGATAGACTGTACAACTCTGTTTTTTCCTCAAGACATTTGTTTAATCATGCAGTGAAGTCAAAGTATTTCAACTTTGATATCACAGTCCTAAGCTTGGTGAGCACTGTTGTCATAAACACGCATTAGGAGTTCATTGCATATCAAAGCGTGTAGAACTGGAGAACTGCAGAGTTCGAGGCTGCAAGATGTGTTGCTGTGTTGGACGCGTACAGCTGAGGATCTTGCACACTACCAAAATGGTTTCCCAATCATAGTGTGTGGCACCCAGATCCAGTGGGAATTCAGCCTTTCTTCCTGCTCACAAGCAGCGCCATGAGCGACCTCAGGGCCAGCTGCCTCACAGCGTTGGGCTTCTCACACTGGGAAACAGAGCACTCGCACAGGGCAGAGGGACTGACAAAAATGTGGCCAAAATTCAGGTATTATGATGGCATCAACCAGCAGATCTGTCATCCACCTGTGATGAGAAAATGGATCTAAAATGGATCCATTAAGAAATCTACAGTGCTGTATTTTGGATGCAGTATGAGAATATGTTGCTGAACAATATTTACCCTGAGTCAAGGACGTTTCAGTTTCCAATGTTCTGACAGTGAGGAGGTGAAGAAAATGTGGAAGGGAGCATAAAATAGCTGACCCGAACTGGCCAAAGGAATATTCCATAGCACCGAATGTCATGCTCAGTATATACACTGGGGGAGGTAATCGGAAGGGGGCCAGTTGCAGTTTGAGAACAGGTTTGGCATTGCTCAGCAGGTGTTAAGCAATTGTATTATTCATCACCTGTTTTTCTTGGGTTTTAAACCTGCCCTCCTTTTCTTCTTCTTCTTCTTCTTCTATTTTACTTCATTTCAATTACTAAACTGATCTTATTTCAACACACAAGCTTTACATTTTTTTATTGATTCTTCTCAGAATCAGGCTCAGTGCCTGATCAGCCTCCTGACTGATGCTTCTGTCTCGTCTCTATTAATAAGAGACTTCAGGGTATGCCACTTTTTTCATTATCAAAATTTACAGCCAGGCAATACCCATTCTGTCTAGCAGGCAGCAGACTTCTGCTTGGGAGTGCAAAAGTTCATATTCAAACATTGACTTGCAGACAGATGTACACCCAATTATCTGATGCCTGTTAACATTCACAGTTTAAGCTATTTTTTTGCCTATGACAGCCAAGTAAACTCTAAATACAATACTAAATTTGCAGCAGCCAAAGCAGTTTAAAATTCTGCTGATTTACTCTCTTCTGACAAAGAGGTACGGCTTTGTGTGTGATGTATATTTCAAGATGCATCTAAAGCATGAAGAGAGTTTTTTCACCAAGGAGTTCACTTGTATAAATGAGCTTCCATCAGAGCTCTGTAATTACGCCATCAGGTAGATTGAGAGTCTGGATTACCCTTTCTCCTCAGAAGCCATTTACTCCTTCGTGAACTGAAAGGCTGTCAGACCTCACTGAGCTTTAGACCAAGAGCTTTTTCCCAGCTTAACTGCTTAGAGAACAATTATTTTCCTTAAAAGGTGGAATCTGCTTTGCCATGTGCCTTAGTTTCTGCTGGTCTTGGATCATTGTGAAATATGTCTTTCAGTGTCTTTTGGTTATATTTCTGGTTGAATGTTTAAGGCATACCTGAAAAAAACATTTGAATGCGCTAACTCTCTGAAACTCATTATTGGTTCATGACTGAGATGGACTCTTGAAGGCGGGAATGAGTTCGGGGTGGCTGATCTCTATCACTTCCTTCCTGAGTTTATGGTAAAAATTGGAGAAGTCCATGAAATAGGAAAAAAATCTAATCCTAAAAATAGAAAATTAATATCAATCAGACTGAAAATCCAAGATAAATCCAGTTTAAAATATGTGAGTCTAAACTAAGACAATGTAAAAAGCTACATGGGAAGGAGAGTTTCGTCAGTTTTCTTAGCACTACATTAAAGTTAATTCCAGTAGGGCAGTATTCCCAAATGGGATAACACACCAACAGTTCTGCTTTTCTCTCCCTGCCCTATGCATTGTCACACAGCTGCTGTGGCTCACCACACAGGTAACACAAGGCAGTTGTGGCTGGAGCCAGTCAGACTAACACAGAAGATTTCTAGCCCAAATTCCTGTTTTCAAGGAGATTTGCTGTTGTAAACCCATCAGCTTTTCAGATTGAATTCTTAAGGTTTGAATGTTCCTCAGAAGTGATATATGACTTCCATTGGCATGGGGCAGAGGGGACATTGCTGAGGTATGACAATGAAGCCACTGCTGGACTGATGCATGAAATATTGGCTGACAAAATCAAAGGATTTTGACTAATCCTCATCATTCTGATCATTCTGTGCTGCTTCAGAGGTCACTAAGAGGTTGGTCTCTATTCTACAGGCTTTACCACATCCCTCAGCTCTGAATTGAATTCAGTGACTTGTCCTTGACCAATGTTGAACTCATTTCTGGGTGCATCCCAGAAACCATCCCATTTTACTTTGAAGATATAAGATCAGAAATACATATTTTATGGAAGACATCTCAGCTGTTAGACAAACCTACTTTAAAAGACATGGGCCTAGGTTTATCAGACTCATTTTAGGAAATATAATTGCTGTGCCAAAATTGGGAGCTCAGTAATCAGAGAGCCTCAGTGGGTAACTCAATTTATGGAATATCTGCATCAGTCTCTGGAGACACCCAACTCCTGGCACTGCCTATATAAATACTAAGAGATAAACATTACATTTTGGCAATGCAGACAAAAGGTCTAAAGCTACAATGAATTAATCTGGGCTTTAAATCAGCCCTTTTGTCAGAATAGCATCCCAAAAGTCCATATCCTGATGGTTTTTAATTTAGATGCTAACACTTCTCTGGATTTGCTCATTCCAGGATGAACTCGCTAACTTTGTAGGTATTCATTGCTTCCAAGTATGTGAATTTGAGTTTTTAAACAATTTTGTTTGAAAGACCTCATTTTACCAAGTAATCAGTTCCTTGTATTTTCCAGAGAATAGCCTTTGTCTGGGTTATGTGGCTGCAGTGGTCCAATTTAAATCATATTTTTTTCTTTGTACAGTATTTCAAATGATTCTTGAATTCAACAGAAGCATATTGAAAATTATTGCACAAGGAGAAACTTAATTAAACCTGAAGTTTGGGGCTATATAATTCAAGTAAAGGTTATAGCTAATTTAACAGCTATAAATTCTTAGGGGTTGTTATTTACATAAAGCACATACAACTTTTATTGCACCCGTAGTGTGGCATTTAATTGATTAATTTGGCATTTCCAAAGCACATGTTCTGATTCTCTCTGACAGGTAGATGCTCCATATTTCATCTGGAAGCAGACAATTTGTGGTTATCCAAATGGAGCCACTACAAAATTTACAAAAAGGATCCTCTGTGTTCAGATGTGAAGAGAGAGGATAAGTGGGTGTTGATTAAGCCATGTTAAAGTCAAAGACAGCAATATCTGCAATATCGGAACACTTGATGACCTCTATAAAGATTTCTCCTTGCATGTCAGTGCTGTGAATGCCCCCCCCCATGCTGCCTCCAGGCCTGAGTGCTTTCTGCTGCTGAAGGAAGAGATGTCTCATGGAAAAGATTGTAGATTAATACCAAAATAAGATAATTTTCAGATTTTTATGGCACTTTTCAGGATATAACAAATATGAATATTAATAAACAAGAGGCGAGCTTATTCCACAGAAGCCAGAAGAATTCTATCTAAAAATAGAGATCTGCAGTGTGCAATACACAGTTTTCAAAATGCTGGTGAAGGGAGGAATGGAGTACCCAAGATCTGTAGATGCCCATGGTGGAAAAAGAATGGCAAAAGCCAAAAGGATCCAAACAAAAAAAAAAAAGAAAGTCTCACAAGTTTATTAGCAAGCTACTCACTTGGCATGGAAATTGGTATATATTTTCCTTCTATCTTATCATCATCAAGATCATCATCATCATCAAGGAATAAAAACAAAGAAGGAAGAAAGAAAACAAAAAAAAATGAAAGGCAGATGAGACAGACTAAAGGGGATCCCCGGTCCTGGGTCCAGAGTCAAAGCAGCTGACAGGGTGTCCAGGTTCCTGGGGCCACCAGCCAGGCTTTGTGGGGGTACCTTTATAGGTGTTTTCCACCCTGGGATTAGGTTAATTGCTCTTCATGTACATGAGTTATCATATGCAGTCCATTCTTCTCGACTTTTCTGGAAATGGGCTGAGGGGTTTTGAAGGTCTCTTTGTGGTCTTGTTCACCTTCTATTGGTCTTGCCTGGTCCTTGACCCCACTTATGTGCTTGTGCAGCATATTGTGCCATCCTCATGGACCTGAACAGGTAAATTGGTTCCAGGAAGGTGCTGCCATACCTTCATATTCTTCCCTTTCCCTCTCCCCGCTTCCAGGCAAAGGCTGTTCTGACTTGCCTGTTTGAATGGTCATCGGTGTTTGAGGCACAGCAATTCATCAACTCCTTACTGCTCAGGCTTCTACAAGGTCAAAAATCTACCCAGTCTATCCCTTTCATTGTTTTAATGCTAAACAATATATGGTTGTGAAGATCAATGAGAAAAATGCATGAGAAAAAAGTTTCCTTTCTGATTAACTCATAGGGTTATTTTTATGCATGAAACTCAGAGAAGAAAGACTTATTACCATTCCTCATTCCAAAAAATATGTACGAATTTCTTTCAATGTAAACTGAACTTTCACTGTCAGCACACAATTTTTACTTATTTGCCTGAAGCCACGTTTTTTAATCATTGTTACATACATTTTTTAATAAGACATGGCATAAAGTATTAACAGTGTAAATTCTTTCCATCTAAGCAATTTGGGTTTATTTATTTTACCACTGATTTTCAATTGTGTTATATTAAATCTGTAACACTAAGGCTGACACAAAACTTTGTCAATGAATATTCAAATGTGATCTTCTCTATACACATATTTTTCAGAAGAGCTGATTTTTCCTTTTTAACTGATTTTCTTGTGTTAAATCTATACGAGTAGGAATCCAAAAATTTCCTCTAATAAAGCTGGATGTAAATATTCTTCAAATTGTGGTAGACATTCAGAAATTGAGAGAGAGATATTTAACCCCTGCCTTAAAAATAGATCATAATTCTTCCTTTCTCACATGGAAATTAATCTGAGAGTATTTACTTTTGATTGCTTTAATCAGGTTTGGGGTTTGATTTGGTTCTGTTGCTGTTGTCATGAGAATAAAGAGTAAGAGCACAACTTCTAGAAGAGTCAGTGGCAACACACTTGCTTCATTCCTTCACAACCAGGCAGCAGTGTCCAGCTCTGACATGAATTCCCAGATGACTTCTAGATGCTATAATCTTTGAGATGGATGTATCCTTAACTTAGTGCCTTTCTGTGTGAAGGAATCTAATGCTGTCAAAGGTTCCCTAAGATCACACGTGTGGCCTACAAGCACTGCTGTAGAAGAAGGTGTATTATCTGCAGGTGTTTTGCTTGCTTGATGCAAGTATTGGAGAGTTTAGAGCATCTCAGTAGAGTGCTGACATTCAGGCAAGCTAATCACATGTAGTCTGCCTCATCTGATTTTTCAAGTGGTAATATTGCTATTATGAGTTGATTGCCTTGTTGCAAAACAGAAAGAGTGATTAGCTTTTTAAGACTGAAAAGAAGTAAAAAAAACCATCCAAAATTGTATTTTGGTTTGAGGCTGTTTATTTTTACTATATTTATCTTTAAATTAAGCGGTGGAATTTTGATCCTGTGAAAATTCACAAAACAGAATTTTGTAGATAAAACCCAAGAATTAAAACAAAATAAGAAGAGCATTAGGAACATAAACAATAAGCTCAGATTCGGAAGTAATGCGTTCGCTAAACACAATCTATTTTAGGAATTCAGATTGTCATATGAACAACAGATTAATCCCCCATTTGAAGACAACTGTTTGAGTCACGCATAATACTGAATGATGAAGCTGACCACTTTAATATACTTCATAAATTTTTTAGCCTCTGCAGGTATTGGAACAAAACCAGGCACATTCTTATACAAAAAGAGTGGTTATATAATGACTTCTCAATGCTTATGTTTTGATTTTAGTAACATACAAAGGAAAGTCAGGAAAATAGAACAGTAAAATCCACAAATTTTTCTTGCTTCCCAGGAGAAGATGTATTTCCAATTCAGTATACAGCTCTGCAATGCAGTGGAGCAAGCTGCTAAACAGCGTAGGTACTCTGTGGACGACTGGGTGTCAGAATGGAGCTTCAGACAAACTTTATTAGAGAAGCCTTTCTGTTGAGCCACGAGGTGCAGAATGGACCCCCTTCCTTTCTAAATTCCTTCTTAGAGAGGAGTCTCTGTGTGGCTGGGTCCAGTCCTAGCCCCAGACTTTGCCAATGGCTTATATGTAAAAGATTATATAGGTGTGACTGTATCTTTAAACAAGCTTTTCCTGCATGATTAAGAATGGCAAACAAAATACATTTCAATTAAAATAAATGATTTATTATGACAATGATTGCACTAAGAGATCTTAATCAGAGTTATTTACCACACAGTATAGGCAGCTGTAACTACTAGTATGGTATAGTGCACAATTTTGGAAGCAATATTGAAGAAGTTATATTAAAACTAGAAATTAATCAGTCGAGATTGATGTTACTTAGCCATACTCACTGATTACTTTGGTTGAATCTCCTTTGCCCAGCCTTGAGAAGTAATCCTGAGGGATGTCCCCACTCAAGGGAGGAATATCCACAAACATTCCAAGAAAGGACATGTTGGAAGACCCTGCTGTAAAAAAGTGGGACTGGACTTTTATATATATACTGGACTGTCAGACATATGTCTCCAGGCCAGCTGTGTCAGCTCAGCATCTTTAAATAAGCTCGCAGTAGTATGGTATATCTTGTTTCTTTTATCAGGTTGGTTTCAGCATTCTTCAACACCTAAACCAACATGATACCCCCTTCTCTACTCACCACTGATAGTTTTGCAATAGGGTATTGAGTTGTTTTACCCTCACTTCAGGCAGACCATCCTGCTATGCTGGCCACTACTACTTTTCTCCTGGGCCTGAGGATCTGGAAAACTCTCCTAGCCTTCTGCTTGTAAAATGAATAGTATTGGATCCCCTTGCCTGCCTAAACTCCTGTCTGATTTCCCCCTTGTACTCCTCTCTTTCTTCCTTGTTTCGTCTTGCTTTCTCTTGCCTTCTCCCTGCTACTGCAGAGCCAATTACTCTAGGGCAAGACTGCATCATCTGTGGCACTGCCATGCTTGACTTTTAGTTGTGGGAATGAACCACTTACTGCTCTCAAGCGGCACTCTGAAGATACAGGATTTGTCTCATTCTAAGCCTAGTAGTGTGAAGTAAAATACGTAGGTACAATGTTCCACTTGAGCATTTTAAAATTAGTGTTTCATCACTATCACTTGGATATCTGGCTTTTATTCAAAGGCAAGATTAATAGTCTACAAGTGATTGCTCTGATATGAAAAGGTGCAGAGAAAAAGAGAAAGAAGCAAAATTAATCTAAAATCCAAACTCACTTATTAGCATAAGACTATAATCCATCAAAATACCGGATTTTCAATGTCGCCTAATATGAATAGATACAGTGTCTAATACTATCACTTTAATGAATTATACTTTAATGTAACCCATGCTTTTTTTGTATGCTAGATCCATTTTTATGATGTGGAAATTCAGATAAAACCTGAGAATTTATGCTTATGTAGGCTGTCCTTTTCCAGGTTCTCTCTTTTAACAACCTAAGGTTTCAGAGATGACTCACCTTTTGACCCCAGTTAAAACTATTTAAAGAATATTTTGAGATGAACCATGTATTTTACAGAACATTTACAAATCTAGAAAATATGATACCTAAGATAATACTTCATACAGGTATATATACATTGTGATCTTTTCCACCTCCTAACCTACTTACATCTTTCTGAAAATTTGCACCCTTTCTACCTGCTTTGCAAGGTGTGCCACCACTCTCTAAAATTTCATGTTATTCCTGTTTAACTGATTTAGGATAAAATGCATAGTTTACCCATCTCTGTCCAAAACTGTAACATTTTCTATTCTGTTAATGTGTAACTGGAGCAGCAAAAGATGAAGCTTCAGACTTCATGGGGGGTGATGCATTCTAGAAGATAATGCCGTGGAGAGTCTTTGTTCAGCTACTGATTGTAGCAGTTTAAGTCTGTCCTAGAAAGGCATTAAATGGTATTTACAGTCAAAAAGCATTAGTAAGATTTTCAGTCATGTTAATACTTGGTTGATCCCTCGTTGAATAACTGTAACTGTGGAATATTCCTTCCGTTGGTGTTGAAATGGATTACAGATTAGATAGGAGCTTGCATAGTTCAGTGGACTTCAAACGTGAAAATAAAAACTCAGGGAGAGAAGAAAGATTTTATTTCCATGTCTAGGGGTTTGACTTTTTTTGCCAATGGCACAAATCCTACTCTTTCCAGTGTAAGACTGTAGCACCTTGCCTATGGCCAAGGCCAATGCATGATTCTCTGTACAGAATAGGATCTGAAGCATGGACATCATCAGGGAATTCTGGATTGGTAGGCTGAGGCCATCAGATGAAGCACTCTTTCCAGTCTTACAGCATCTCTCTAATCCCACAGGTCTCTTGCTTAGGGGAGGCTGATGAAACTTGGCTTCCCAAATTTTGATGCCCACTTTCAGGGAAAGAGCTCCCAGGCAAAGCCAGTTGTCTTTCACTGGTGCTTAAACGTGAATAAGATGAAGGTTAAGTACGAAGAAGAAAAAAGTATGCATTTATATTCTATCAAATGATGGTTACCTGTAGTTAGACAGTTTAGTGGAGGAAAGTGTAAACCAGTTTTGTTTTTGTCTTTAAAGCTGAAGGTTTTAGAGGGACTTTCTTCCTTCTGCCTGAGACATCTTCCCCTTGTGACTTTCCTGAGAAGAACTTCAGAGCCACACAGAGAGCTGAAGTGAACTGGAGGATGTCTGGTACAACAAAATGGTCCCCTGGGAAGAAGAGATTGTGGTGCTGGAAGCTATATTTTTGACATATCTGAAGAACAGCAAGTCTGAGAGGATAAATGGAGCTAGGAAACTGATGTGAGTGGGTGCAGAAGTCCAGAAGGGGTTAGTGTGTATGTCTCGAACACTGATAACCAGAAAGATGTGGAGCCAGCCAAGTATTGCTGGTAATAACAGTCAAGAATTGCTGGTAATGAAATGCTGTGAGAAAGAACAGGATGTTGCTGGAGAAGGGGACCATGCAGAGATGGGACAGCACCTTTGTGTGACAAACATCCTTGCTCTGGCTTCTGGAGATAAGTACAGTAAAGTACAGTGCAAGGGCAGGACTGAGGTCGAGAAGCAGGCATGGACTGTTGACCCAAGACTGACCTAGCAGGGGGGATCAAGACACCAAAGACTCCCAAAGTTCTCCAACTCATTTCCAGAAAGGTTTAGAAGAATGAGCTATGCATGATAAGTAATTTGCACAGAAAGTGCAAAACATCTCCAGGACAGGAAAAGCTTCGGGATATCTATAAAAATGTACCCCCAACGAAGCCTGGGCAGCGCCCTCAGGACCCTGGACACCCCATTAGCTGGGTCAATGCTGAAGCCAGGATTAGTGAATTGGTGATCCTTCCTTCCTTCCTTCCTTCCTTCCTTCCTTCTCCTTCCCTTCCTTCCCTTTCTCTCTTCTCTTTCACTCTAGCCATTATTGAAAATCCACTGCTGTGTGCTTTTACTAGAAGATGGAGAAGATGGGATTGACATACCAATTTCCATGCCAAGTGTATAATTCAGTAATAAACACTGTGCATTTTTTGCAGACCTTCCAACTTTTGTTGTTTCTTTTGAGAGGTGCATGTTCTGTTCACCTTTTGGAATGGGATGCCGCATTGGGGGGATTGAGTATGAATATTTTTGTAACTGTTAAAACAACAAGATAAAAATACAAGCAGAGCTTGAAGAAATGCTGAAGAGACCAGATATTGGGCAGAGAACATATTAGACTTGCCAGGAGGATCAAGTAACAGTCCCAAGATTTCTCATGCTTGTTTCTACTGCATCCCATCTCTTATACAAGGTCAGTCACATGAACTAAGGAAATACTAATAAAGGTATACAAAACTGCAATCATTGCTAGAAAAGATAACAGAAATGAGAGAAAAATGTAATTATGTCAAGATTTAAAAGGACGAAAATGTGAACAGAAAATAGTTGTCAAGCAGAAGAGTTTAAAGGAAAAGAACACTTTAAATATTTGTTTGCTCTTGTGATTCATGACCTTGACTCCACGACGCATAGATAATTGTTTTTTTAAAATCTGTGTTATATACTTTTTTTACCAGAGAATGCTTGCACATTCTGCCATTAGTCTCCAGATACTGTTCATTATAGTCTAAAGAAAGAGATAAAACTCTTTATCAAGTTCAAAGCAGATCTGGGTGTTAAGGGCAAGTAACCTGAAGGGTGCCTCCTTTTAAACGACAGCTGCTGTGAATTTGGGATGTCCCTTTTCTTCCATACAGTGGGAAGGAGGGTGCAAAGAAGAAGACAGGTATTTGTGTCTTTCTTGTTGCAGAAAGGTTAAGGATTTGCACTTCATGTAGAATGTCTTTTAACAAGTGTGATTACATCCCCAAATCAATTTATTTAAAGAGAGAATTAAATTCATTTTTGTCAGATTGCACACTAATAGCTTGTGATAACTTTGGAATTTATGAAGTACACTTTAAAATTTATGTTACTTGTGACTAAACATAATTTCTATGGTTACAAACACAGTTTCAATTTTGCCTTAAAAAGATAATGATTTTTCATATTGAAATAAAAGGAAGGCAAAAACAGTTTAGCAGGAAAAGCAATTTCATGTCACTTTCTTTTTATTTGTTATAGTTGCCATAATTTGTGCACCTTATAGGATTGGAGTTTTGTTGTCATAATAATGCAGATGGATTGAAATTTTCATGGAATCATGGAATGGTTTGGATTGGAAGACATCTTAAAGATTATCTAGTCCCAACCCCCTGCCATGTGCAGGGACACCTTCCACTAGACCAGGCTGCTCAACGACCCCTCCAACCTGGCTTTGAACAATTCCATGGATGGGTCAGCCACATCTTCCCTGTGCAACCTGTTCCAGTGCTTCCCCACCCTCACAGTTAAGAATTTCTCCTTAATATCTACTCTAAACCTGCGCTCTTTCAGTCTGAAGCAATTAGCCCTTGTCCTGTCACTACATGCTCTTGTAAAAAGTCTCTTCCACCTTTCTTGTAGGCTCCCTTTGGGTACCGATGTCTCTGATTTGCTGAGGTCTCTCTCAGAGCCTCTCTGCCTTCCAGGGAGTCAGCAGCTCCTCGCAGTTTTTTACCATCTGTGAACTTGCTCAATATCCCTTCCAGTCATTTTTGAAAATGTTGAAGAGCACTGGGTCTAAAGTCAGAGCCCTGCAGAACCCCACTAGTAGCCTGAGGGCTACACCACATTGGGATGTTTCCTGGTGAATTTGGAAGAATGTTGTAATTTTTCATAGAGGTTTAATTTTCTGAAGAGGAAAATGAATGTAGGAATAATTATTTACATATTTAACTATTCCCCTTCTCATAACTGTAAAATATAAGCAACCACTGTACTGCAATTATGGGTAGAGATAAGAAGTTGTTATACTGTGACTCATTAAACAAAAGACACACTTTGCCTTCAGCTGTCATTTGGGATGTCAGTCTTGACCATGAGGCTGAGGCAGGGCATCGCACTGGGATAACACTGGAACTGCTAACTGCTCACCTCTTTTCCTCTGTGGTTGATTGCCCTCGAGTGAGGAGGAACTAAGAAACAAATTGCTGCCCAGTTTATACCCCCATAAAAGTTGTTTCACGTGTCCTTTCACATCTGCCGCCTTCTTGGAGTTTGTGACCAGCAAAAAAGAATTGAACCAAAGGTGCTGAAACTAATGCAGATGATATTTCAGGTATGATTATAAAGCAAGTATTTTTAAGGAATTGCTATTAATACTACACATTTTGTAATTTCTTTGATGACAGGGAAATTAGAAAGTGGATACAAAGTACTAAAGGTCTGTATCTGATGAAAATGGACAACTCCTGCTGCAGGAGAAAGAGTATACTCCTGGGGCTGGTGTGAGAAGCAAAAAATTACTCTTCTCAACCTTAGTCTCACACTATAATTCTTTCATTGCTAAAAATATGTAAATGAGAATTCCATGCTCTGATATAAGTTACAGGCACTTTGATTTTGTTGCAAAACAAGGCTTTATTTCATGTTTGCTGCTTTTGCCAGGCTCAGAATACATTTTTGATCACTTGGCTTGCTTACTTGATATTGCTGCGGGCTGTGAGCAAAGATGCACAGTCAATATTCACTTTAATAAGTAAATTTCCTAGCAGCAAGAAAATCGTATTATAACTTTGCCTGAACTAATGTCTGCTCTCAAAGCCCTTTTGGCAGCAGTTGTGTAGCCATGAATTCTTTGACCTTTCAGTGCTGCTCAAACATATGGATCACCTGTAAGTATACTCGAATGCTGTGCTGAGATTTCTTACCCTAAAATCTATGTTTAGAGTCTGGTGGTTAGGATCTGTTGTAAAAATCATAAGAAAAATAATCTTTGTCTATGAGATGTACACACTGCAGAGCAAATCATGGGACACTAAATATTTTCAGCTGACATCAGCACTGTTGTTTCTGATGCCATTGCAGTGAGACTGTGAGCTGAGGACCTGTGAATTTTATATATACGGATGCTTATTAAGTCACACAGCATTGTCCTCTATGTAGTATAACTTTAATGCCTATGCTGCGTTCTTGATAACCTCTGTGATGTTATCCAGGTTTTTTTAATGGACATTATTTTAAAAAAAAAAAAACGGGAAAAAAACCCCTTCGTGTTAACAACGTTTTAAATTCTTGGAGCAAAATTGTGATAGCAATGAAAGCTATTATTATACTCAATATTAAATTAAAAAAAAAAATAAATTAAAAGATGGGTTTCCATCGTTCTCTGTTCTGTATAACACAGCATAATATTCTGGGTTATAAACTTTGAAGGTTTTATGTGTTTCAGTATAATATTGAGTAATCAGGAGTCATAAAGAAACAGAATAGGACATAGACATTTTTTCTAAGAGATTACTTACTACTGAAATATATTGTAATGTGAAATGTAGTGTAGTATGTTAAAGTATATATGCCTTATGCTTATTTTAGTATACAAAATATATACACTATTGGACATAGAGAAGAAGTGCTTTTAGTGTAATAATTTTCAGCTAGTTTTTAACCTTATAGTTCTCAGTCCTGCTTTGTTATACTGTCTGTGCTAACTGATGCACCTTCTGGAAAGCTCAGCTCTTACGTGTCTCTTACAACAATTTCATTTATCAGCTCAATATGGATTTTACAGTAACCAGGACAAGAGATTTCTGAATCTGTGTAAATGGGCATGGATTGAAATCTGTGACAAGTTTGGTGACATTTAGAATGCATTCTTTGCAAAGAATTTGAATTTTGCAGTAATTCTTCTGAATCTAATTTGTGCAATGTCAGCATGGCAGATGAGAGTGTTATGCCATGTTTGGCCTATCCACATCTCATTAACTTTTACAAATATTTGACAATCGTTTTTCAATATCCAGGAAGTCAAATAAATGTTCAAGTATATACTAATGAGAATGAAACACCCCTCTCCCCCAGCTCCGCCTTTACCTTGTGAGCATTTAAATTGCTCAAAAATCTCATGTTGAGAGGTAATATGCATCAAACCATTTCAAAGCCAAGCAAAGATGGAATATATGCTGGAATTTCATATATATGGAAAATCTTCAAGAATAGGAAACATTTACTCTGCTGGAAGTAGTACTTTTTTGTCTCTAAAAAAAGTAGAACTTGCACATATTCCAGGGTTTCAACCTAACTTTTGACACATCACTTGAGGAGGCTAAATCAAGAGTCTAACTGATGCAGGACTATCTGCAGACAGTGCCAAGTTGGAGAGTCAGTGAGTCCCCAGCATCACATCAGACTGTAATTGTCCTTGGCATTTCCCCTTTCTCCCTACTTTAGTGATGTACAGCAAACAGATCATCTGAACCCAGACCTCAGGATCCATCCTCTAAGGAGGCTGTTACAATTTTCACTCATTTTGACAGGAGTTTATGAGGCTCATTTACTTTATACAATTTATTCCAAATGTTGCCAAGCCAGTCAATACATGAGTGAAATAACATCAGAAAAATCAAGAAAGCTCAGTCTCCCAATTAAAAAGAAAAACTGTTCTTTCTGTTGAATGACTGTGCTGACAACGGATAAGTTATACAACCCTACACTTGTGCCTGACTCCATTCTTTATAAAAGAAAAAAAAAAAACAAAACCCAAACCCCAGATATATTAAAACTACTTAATGTTTACTTAAACTGTAAGAAAAAAATTTCTAAAGTAATGGCTTAGTTTATAGTCTTTCTTTGCACTACGGTAAAAGATTTCTATTTTAGCAAATTCTGATTACTCACCTCAAGTTAAAGGTTTTTCTGAGGCATCTGCTGTAAATGGCTCTCTATATATATTTATATATAAAATAAAACTTTTCCCACTCTTCTATTCATTCCTTTTCTAATGTTATCTCATTTTTTGTTTAGAATTTCTGTTTCCTTTCTAAAGCTTTCCATTTCAGACAGCTCTTGTCTTTGCTCGGTTCTGTTCCTGCTCTCAGGCTGACTATGGTAAACAAACAGATCTTTGTGACTCTGTAGTCTCCAATCACTTTCAGTCCTCAGGCCAAAAACTTGTAGATCTGTTAATATCTTTTGCTCCTGCAATCACAGCATGTTTGTCCTTAGCTCTGATGTATTACATACTTGGGGCTATCTTGTCGCACTGAGGAAGAAATCCACTGGAATTCTTCTGAGAAATGGACAGATTTCAGAGGCTACATCAATTCAGATATGGATATCTATTTTCGTTGGTTTAATTTGCAAGGTCTGAAACAAGATTTTGATTTCTGGATTTACTTGGGAATCTCATTTAGACAATAATCACCTCAATTTTTACCTGAGAAAAGGTAATTAGAATACTCTATTGTGCCTTGCTCCTGGATTAGGGTGAGCCAAATAAACAAGCTCTATATCATAATCATACGACAAAATTACAAAATACATTTTTATGTCATCTCCCATCCCTTCCCAGACCACTACTTAGTCAGATGCTTAATAAATCACTTGAGAGAGCAGACTTTCTAAGATCACTCTATGTGGATATTTTCTCCCTAGTCAGGTCTAAAACAAATAATTTTTTTTTCTCCACATCATTTCTATTGCTCCTTGCATTCCAAAGCTTGCACCAGGCCCATTGCCAAGGTCATCATCTGTGTTACATCCTTCTATTCCTTCACTCTTTCTCCATCTTTTGTGAATGTCTTGGATTAGACAA
>VZRL01002680.1:2250150-2350460 GCA_013397895.1 Origma solitaria | reverse complement strand
ATCCCCCAACCCGTGGCAGGGTGGCCACAATGTCCTTCATAGATATCCCTGTAGAGAGATTTCCTGACCTCGTAACATGCTTCTCAGTGCTGCTGAGCTTCCCCCTCCACCCTCCTCCCTCCTGGTGCTCTGTGCCTGTACTGGACATGGGCTGGTGAGGACTTCAGAGCAAGGAGACCGAGAGGAGAGCATCTGGGAGAAGACGCCACCAGTTGCCTCATGTTGGCCAGGGTTAGTACCCACCAGGTCCAAGAAGGACTTGCCAGTGGCCAAGGCTGAACCCATTCCCAAAGGTGATAGTGCCTCAGGGATAAGGTCTTTCGGAATACATGCAAGAAACAGTCCTGTAGAGGCCAGGGCAGGGGAGGAGTGGAGATGCTCCAGACAATGAAGCAAGGCTTCCTCCGCAGACACTGGCGAATACCATGATTTGCAGGCTCTTACTCTGCAGCCATTTTGAGCCATTGGTGAGCAGATGTGCCCCTGCAGCCCTTGGACATCCATGGTGGAACTGGGCCGTGTTTGAACCTCAGGCAGAAACAAAGTGCCATGCAGAGGCTCACTCCCAGCGTGCTGGGGAAGAGAACCGGAGGAGTAGAGATGAGAAAACTTGTGGCTCAAGATAAAAACCAATTTACTAGGGAAATCAAAAGCTACGCATGCAAGCAAAGCTGGCCACACCATCACTGCTACCAGCATCAACAACACAAGGGCCTCGTCTGTCTCTGTGCTGCCTTCTCCCACCCCATCGCCTGCACTGCCGGACAGCCTAGACAGCACTCTTGTGTCTCCCATGTCAAGGCATGTCCAGCAGGCCTGCCAGACCATGGTGGTAGTGAAACAACATCCCTGCAGCCGCAGGCNTGCAGCCGCAGGGCAGCCGCTCACTCCATGTGGCCGTGGGGTTGGCCATTCGCCATGGAGCATTGCCATGCAGCCATTGTGACACCACTGGTGAGGTTGGCTCTGTAAAGCGCTTGCATCACAAAGGCCTCCAGCCCAGCACCCCTATAAAAGCAGGACAGCCGCTCACAGCTCTCAGCAAGCACCACCATGGCTGGTTACCGTCAGCGGGGCAGAGGGCGCAGGAGCCGAAGCCGGAGAAGGAGCCAGCAGCCCCTGCGGAAGATACGGAGCACTGGCCAGGCCCGCGCTCGCCGCCGCCGCCGGGGGCCAAGGGCCCAACTTGCGACACGTGGCATTCCAGTTGTCAAGCGCCAGCCACCCTTTAAGAGACGCAGACGCCATGAGGAAGAGGAGCCGGAAGAGCCAGAAGGGCAAAATGAACCGGCAGACTCAGTAGAATTGTAGAGCCAGAGCCTCGGAGAAGACCCGCCATCACATGGGCCTGGCTCCGACAATAAAACATAGCAAGCTTGCATGAAGACTGCGTGTGTCCCGAGTGCACTGTGCACCTGCACTGGATTGCTTGGTGGCTGCCTGTGTCCCAGGGCGTGGGTGGCCCTCAGGTCAGCGTGCCCATGTCCATGCCCAACAGCTGTGGGTGGCACAATGCAAGGGATGATTTGGGATCAGAGTAACTAGCCATGGACTCATGTACACCTCATCCCAAACACCCTTGGCTTTTATCTCAAGCCACATGTTTTCTGTTTTTACTCCTCCAATTGTCTCCCCCAGCAAGATACCCTCAAACTCCCAGCAGTACTGTGGAAGAGGGCAGAAAGCGCTAAACATCATTCTCTGCGTGGGCTCTGCTCGACCCCTTGTAAACCCTTCAAAAAGAGGGACTAAAAAATGGACCCTAGGGGACCAGAGAAAGCAGCAGAAACATCTATGTGGGCTTGGTCACATGCGCTGACCAACAGGGAGAGATTACGTGTATTGTTTATATTCATCTATTCATCCCTGAACATCTTCAGAAGTTCTGGCTGAATACCATCCAGGCCTGGGCATTCTCACTGGTATGTTTTATAAAACTTATGTACAGTTTTTACAATAATCTGTATATGTACTAGCAGCTATGTAATTTAGTGTAAATGTTCTCTCCTCTTAAATCTCACCAGATGTCATTCTAGAAGTGGTATTCCACTTAAATATGCGGAAAGTAGTTTACTAATGCAATTTATTCCATAGGTTCTACAACTTATAAAAGTTTGCCTAGATTTAAAAAGCAATTGGAAGGATTAATGGAAGAAAATTTTTTCAGAGGCTATGAAATATAAAGACTTCAAGCCCAGGAATACTTGGGAGTATCCTCTGAGGAAGTATCATTATAAGTTTGACCTGCTCAAACAGTGCTTTGGCATTCACTGTTGGCCACTACTGGGCATTCTTTTGTAATTATATAATAGTATGAGAAGCACAAAGCCAGTTAAAGAGAAAGAAATTCTATCTTTTGCCTGATAAAATAAGTGAGAGCCAATTCTCAGCATATATAAGAAATATTTATTTCTTTATTTCCTTTCTGTAGCAAAGAAAGATATCCTTATCAGCCTGCTACATTAAATCAGCTCTGGTCTACCATGCACTTCATTAGCTGTGAAGTTGCCATGGTGCCGATGGACAAGCATCCCCTGAATAGAAGAAATGGCTTTAGTTTGAAGTCTGGTGAGCCCAAAAGACTCTCCGATGAGTCAGTAAAGTATAGAGACCAAACCTGCTATTTAGTCTTCTGGGAATCTTGAAGATGTGATGTAAAGCGCACTGCTGTGTGTTGCGCCGCATTCCTGCAGAAGCAAGGCTATCTGGCTGAAAACATTCAGTGAAAAATACTCTTGAAGGCTCAAGAAAAGAAATAAATATGAAGGATGGAAGGAGGGAACAATCCAACACCAAAGATAATTTCTAGGAATAAAGAAAAGAGCTGTTTAGCATTTCAAAAGGCATCTTCCTTTTTATATATGTTCACAGTGTTCCAAATCCGTCAACAAACCAGAAATCCTCAAGCTAGAGTAGTAGATGTCTTGTTCCAAAGGAGATCACCCTGATGGATGGTAATATATAGAGCTGGTATGTCAGTGTGGGCTAATCTGAAGTTACAGGGGTGATCTGTCAATTCTAACAAAGATAAATACAGTTTCTGCCTCACAGTGTTTTGCAATGCCAGGCACTGGCCATTGGTTTCCCCAACATGATGGATTTTATAGCCAGGCATGGTGACATCTCATGACCTAAATAGCTTTCAGAGAATGGCTGGTTTGTTCTGAATGATGATGGATTACACTCCAGAACTCCCGATGAAAAATTATGTCTCATGCTTGCAAGTATTGCATGGACATGGATAAGTCCCAGCCAGCTCCTTGGACTTGGTAAACATTTTTGTGTGGTTTTATTGCAAGTGTCTGTCCATATTTTTCCCATGTTTTATAACTCCCTCCTTTGTTTCTCAGTCATCCTACATAAATTGATAATCACATCCTCCTCGGTACATCCTTGCAGGGTTACATATGGAAATATGAAGAAGATACTGGAGTCAGAAATCCTGCTAAATGAAGGTACCAAGCAACATCTGATTTCAGCTACAGATCATGAATTTTAGCTATAGCAGCAACAGTGACTGCACACCCAACTCTTGCTTTCTTGTGGTATGTCACTAAGGAGCTACACCAGTGATGCCTCTCCCTGTGCTAGATGTGGCACAGTCAAACCTCCACAGGAAGTACAACTGGTTATGTGCTCCCACACCCCTAGAGGAAAATCCTGTAAGCAGCAGTGTTGAGTAGAAAGAGCACAAGCAGGAAGCTCTGAAGGTGAGGGATGCCCCTCTGCACAGAATCAGATTGAATCCCACAAATTTCTCTGGTTACACTGTATATACGCTAAAGCTACCCTGTATGCTGTATCTACCAAACAAATGGAAAAATTTACTACCACAGAGTATTGATACTGCATCAAGAAAGTGGGTCCATGTCTGAATTATCTGGGACAACAGTTCTCAAGCTACCTATCTATATAAATTTAACTGAGTTGTGGACTTTATTAAGGACTAACGAAGCAAGCTTTCTTGCACTATAGGCTAATGCACAGCAATAATTTCTGTTTTGAACAGACAATGCTGCTGTTTTCATTCCTTCTCGTATTTTCCACTCTTTTCTTTAAAGAATTTCAGTGGTTTGCCTTTCTGTTTGTGTTAGGAATGACCACTTTCAAGTGAAGGCTTTTCTCTTTCTGAACGCTCTGTGTCATGTTTTGAATATCAGGCAGCATACTAGCAGCAGGGGAGAGCAGGGAAGCACCCACAAGCAATGCCTAATGGAGAATACAAACACCACAAATCGCAAGAGAATAAACAAAATTCAGGAATATTCCTTCCATCTGTTTGCTATACTGTGACAAAGTCCATTTTTAGTGTAATAGCCAAAGGAATTTTAAAAATGCTTCAGTATTGAAGGAACACATTTTCACTAAAGAAGTTACTGTACCACAAGCAATGACCTCTTTCCTGTTTGAAATGCATTAAATACTGCAGTTCTTCAGACAGCAAGGGACCATTTGCGGGCACAAGATGAATCCAGGTAAGTGTTACACAAGCTTTTCATGCACTGATTTTTGGAGTGCTTGACAATGACCTGCAGCACCCAAGCTGCTCCAGTCCTTCCTCAGCCTCGCACTTTAGTCGCACCTCACATCTGCATCCAGATTGTTGTTGTGGTATCATAGATCATAGAATCATCACAAAATCATCACAGAATCACCACAGAATCATCACAGAATCATAGAATGGCCTAGGTTGGAAGGGACCTTAAACATCATCTAGTTCCAATGCCCCCACCCTGGGCAGGAACAACTTTCACTACACCAGTACTGAATATCTATTGCACACAGCTCAGTTTGTGCCAGACCCTTCTCCCATGATTCATGTCCATACCTAAACTGGTTTCTGCAGATAAAAGATCCATGTTAGCAGAGCCATTTCAAGCTCCTTAATAAACTAGATTGAAATAGAACTGAAGACAAAGCCTACCATTGTGATACAGACAAAACTTCAGAAGTCACTGAGAATAGTACCAAAGCAATGATTTCCTGACTAGGTATTATGGCTCCTAGTTCCTACTATTTTGGTTTTTCAGAGTGTGAGTGTTTTACAGGACCGGAAGTAAAGGCACAATATAATCTGCTTTCTGTTGAATTAGTAACCCTGCAGGCTGGAATCTAATCACTGGAATCAGAAAGATAGGGAATGCTGGAAGTCAATTTTTAAGCTCAGTCACATATCAAACAGTAATCACATATACAGCTCTCATGGGGAATACCCAAATTCAGTCACAGTCACAGTCACACTTCAACTTTAGGCTAATCAACTGTACTCCAATCAAGCTGGCAACTCTGCTGCAATGCAGAAACTATCAGATCCATCAACACCAGAGGCATTTAACATGATATACAGACAAAACAAGCCCTAACCCAAAGCTTCACGAAAGAGGCAGCTCCTGTGACATAGCTCCAATTAGCAACTTACATGTATTGCAATATCAGAAAGACTCATTTAATCTTAATTTGTTTAAACAAATGCAGTCCTACCATTGAGTAAATGGTCTCACTGAGGGCTGATTATGATCACTTGTTCTTCTTCAGTGTAACTACCAAAGCCTTCCTTGACATCTGCTCCCTCTGTACACATCAAAACTGTTTTTAAAGAATTCCCGAATCAGGCCATGGGAGCATATATATGCCCAGAGAATTTTTCACAGGAAACAAATACAGTAAATCAAGACAGTAAATTTATAGCAAAGACATAAAGATAAGTGCTTTGTTTATGTTTTTTTCCAGAACCTGACATTTAAAAACAATTCCAGAAACTTTTAGGATTTGTTTCTTTAAGGGGTGGGGAGTATTTTACAGCCAAATTCATCTTTACTAGCTCATGAAAACTGAAGGGAAAAAAAACCACAGAGCCATTCACTTTTATTAGTTACAAGCAGAACTCTCCCTGCAGGATGTTTAATATATATTGGAATCCTGATATATCATCCTCTGTGCAATTTCAAAAGAGTTTCCTCCAAATTAACTAAAAAGAAAGAAAGGGGGGAGGGGAGAGGGGAAGTGAGAAAAGATAAGTTTGGTGCTTGCCTTTCTAAGAGACTTAGAGAAAAAGAGAGAAAAGCCAGTTTCCCAGCTACCAGTGTGCAAGATATTATTGACAACCCAATGTATCTGATGACAGAAGAGGCAGAAGCCTAATCCCACCTGATTCAAAATGCATAGGTTATTTGAGCCTAAGAGAAATTTCCTCAAGCTATTACCACTGTAACACCCATGAAATTTAGTAAGCAGTTCTTATTTTATTGATAATGTTTGTCCCTGCACAGAACTTGTGTTCAGCTTTATTACTCTGAAAGACTCAGTAAGTGGTTGTCATTCTCTAAGGTTTCCTTAAACAGACTGATATCACCACAGCTTTCTAACATTCAGTCTGTTTGTTAACAGAATGGCAACTTCTGTCACTTCACCAAGGGACTTGTGGTGTACTTTGTAAATTATGTTGTATTAAAAAGAGAAGCAGGCAGAAAGTTTGCAAGGATATTTGGAGAGTCTTCTAGTTTGTTGATGCTCAAATTCCCCAAATGCAATATTCATTATGATTTCTGGACCACACGCAGAGACAAGAGAAAACAAACCATGAGCTGAAGAAAGCAAAAATTAGCTTCAGCAGTTCAGGCAGATGTCTAATGGGAAATATGTCTTCCTGAAAAGGGTAGTGGAAGTCCCATGGAAGTGAAAATCAAATTTACTCAAAGATCAGCCTCAGAACTGAACTTTTTTAGTAGCATTAGTAATTCAGGCCCAATAAGGAGGAAGGAGTATCTAAATCTATTTAATCTCAGCATAACTATGAGTTACTGATGCAACATGAACTTTAAAGATCCAAACACGGTTCTGGGAGGTTTCAGACAAATATTAACAACAAACAGGCAAGTACAAATGTCACTATGATCTCAAATATGACACAGTTGCTGTGCAGGTCCTCTGACTATTAACACTGAGATTATTAACCCTGAGATTAGCCCAACTGGTTAGAGCATAGTGCTAATAATGCCAAAGTCACTGGTTTGATCCCTGTACAGGCCATTCATTTAAGAGATGGACTTGATGATCTTTGTGGGTCCCTTCCAACTCAGAATATTCTGTGATCTATACAGGAGGGTTTCTCTGTTATTCTCACCTCAAAAAATGAGATCACAGAAGTAAAGGCTCAGGGAAGGGTAATAAAAATGGTCAAGATATTTGAAAAGATCACACAAAGAGACACTGAAATGGTTTCAACTGTTTGCTTTAGAAAGGGGCTACAAAGGATGAGACAAGATAAAAGTACATCAAACAAGGAACCATACCAGTAAAGGGAGATGGGGAGTTTCTGTTTTCTGTTACGTAATATTGTAACAGGAAGTTGTGCAATGAAACTGTGAAAAGTGGAAATCGAAAACTACCAACAGGAAATCATTTTTCATACAACATGTAGACACATGGCAGAATTTCTTTTCATTGGAGGCTGAAGATGTCAAGAACTTAACAAAATGTTGAAGGAACTGGGTGTTTACAGGGCGTAGTACCATATTCTGAAACCACTGAGTTGAAGGCACTCATCAGAAGACATTTCTTCCTCACCAGCACTCATGTTATCAGCCTGCCTAGACGAAAGAGAAACACCAGGTAATCCTTGGGTGTGACTTTGTATTCAAGAGTCTGACATTACAAGAGCAAATTCTTGCCCCAGTTAACCTAATCACACAATAACCAGAAGAAAGTTCTGAAACCAAACTTAACCCGAGCCAAGTTAAAAAAAAAAAAAAGAATCTACTTTCAAAATACAAACACACTACTTTAAAATACAAAAGTTACAGTGCGAAAAGTAAGAGAAACATTTGTTTCTACCCACCCATATATAAGTGTTGTTTTTCACTATGTACTACCCAGCTGGCAAGCAAGTCTGAACTCCTACTTACCCATGCAGCTGAGAGCTTTCCTTTGGAGAGATCTTCTTCCTAAAATTACTGACCACCTCAGCCCTATTAATGACTATTACAAATTATTCACTTTCTGTAAGGTAAATGTGTACTTTTATGCCTAACCAGGTGATGTTCAAACGTGAAGATGAAGCTTTTTCACACATTAAGCACACACTGCAACCCTTCACTTTGATATTTACGTATGTCTTATGAAGTCTTGCTAACACAAACCAGACTCCATTGCCATTCTGGGAACAACAGAAGTGTTTCTGAGTAGGTTGCTTGCTGAAGAATTGTATTAAATCCTGCATTCACTGTGGCAGGAAAACTGTGATGTGAATGACCAGCTGGGAGGCTGACATGCGCCAAGGAGAGGAAATCTGTTGCAGAGCCGGAATACCCGAGCCATGTTTACTGTCCATCTCAGAATCTGCCCCAGATATGTTTCTCTAAGATACACATGTCCCCATGGAAAGGACTCCTGGTTCCTCTACTGCACCTTGCAACCTCTCCACTACTTAAAAAGGGGTATCTGTACATGAGAGAGAATACCAGAATAAAAGAGTAGAAATAATCTCTTGCTTGAGCAACTTTCTTCTCACTCAGACAAATATTTTCTGCTTTCCTACACAGAAAACACAACACATGCAAGATAGCTGCCTCATTACTTAAGTGATAGGGCAGACATTTATCTGCTGTATCTATGGGGAAAGGAGAAACCCCAACCTTAAAGTTTGCTGGCACTTCTCCTTGCTAGTATTTCTTGAACTTCCATTACAAATCAAATTAATTTCATTTCTGAATTCCCTTCACAAAACAACCTCCCTCTATATCCCTCCACTCCATCGCCTGTCAAACCTGGCAAACATGACCATCTCAGGCACAAACTACTTCAGCAGACAGCATGACTTCTTCAATACCTAAAACTTTACTCCCAGCAAGAATAATGGAAGTATCATCATCCATTATTCTTGGGCTATATCCATCTATTTTTATTAAGCATTTCCTTCAAAGTTGTTAGGCTACTCATTCCCCCATCTAGTGACAGCAAAGCTCTGATCTGGGAAAGTGCTGAAAGGTTCTGGGAAAAGAAGATGAGAGCCAACAACGTGAACAGAATCACCAAAACTTCAATCTCACCCAAGGCTATTACAGGATACATTGCCATGAGTCACACAGAAATATAACTGCTCTGCAAACTTCAATACACCTTGAGAGAATCAGATTTTTGTAAGCTGTGGATTGCATTTTTTTTCTCCCTTTACTTTTTTTTTTTTTCCTTTCCTTCTCAGTTTACTCCACACCCACTTAAGCAAATTTTCTCCCTGTTTTGCAGGCAGGGAACACTATACTAAGCATATCAGAGGCCTGGCACCCAATGGACTGTGGTCCCATTTCAACAGGGTTGTGATGTACACTGCAGGAACAGTTTCAGTATTTGATGAAGACTACTGAAAAGCCAGTAGCTAAAAATCAGTGTCAATCTGAAGGGGAGGCATAGGAAGAACACGTTACCTCATGTGCTCGCAACAGGGTATAGCAATGTCCCCCAAGCCACTGGGGGACTTCAAGATACAGAAGGAAATGGACCTAGACTTTTATTTGATCTGTGATTCCTATGCCCTCAGTAGAACCCAGCAGGAGAAACAAGTAACTTGCTTGTCTAAGCCAAAGGACATCTTCAACAGTCTTGCCTTTCAGGAGCGTAGAGCACTCACTGGAACAGACCCACACTGAGCTGTTCTGAATGGTCCTGCGGCAGTGGTGACAGACTTAAAAAACCTCTAACTGTCCTCTTGTAGGCAGAAATGCCCTGTGGACAGCAGAAGACAGAACAGGGTCTTCCACCTGACCTGCTAAGTGACACTCATCATCTATTCTTTGTGCAGACAATCCAGCTGTGCTGTGCCATAGATGCAAAGAAAGTTCAGGTCCAGATGGATAATAAATTTAGGCACAGCACCACAAACATGTTCAGATTGTTTTTAGTATCCTCTTGGTTCCACTAATAGCACTGAAGAACAGCCCAGAGCTGGAACTAATAAAGCCTGATAGGATTAATCTGGCATTATGCTAGCTCTAGGATATGGATGGTCTCCTATGTAGCCAGCCAAGGTCAGCTGCACTTCCTTGCTTTAACCTGACTTGGCTCCACAAAGACATTTCAGCCACTCCCCACTCCTGGTCTCCAGGAATTGTGTTCTTGAGCCCAAGCTGTCATGTACCAACATCACTCTGCGATGAGACTGATGAGCCATACTTGAAAGCAGTGTACCAGGGAAGATAGGGAAGAAATCCCCCAACTCTGGATCCAGCAGACCTGGTCCACAATCAACAGTGACTAGAGGAGTAGGTCCCAAGCCCTATTTATGATGGGAAGCATCAAACTCCACACCACATACTATTCGACATATACTATTTAGGGTTCTCTGTTTTCTTGGAAAACATTCAGTACATTGAGTAATGAAAAACTTTAAGAATACATAAAAGCATACCAGAAGTGACATTACCCCTGTGGCTTCCAAAGTTTTAGCTGCTAAATGTGAACCATTATTGTTCACCTCAAAGACTACTGCTACAGTAGTCAATTGATTAAAGAGCTAAATTCAAGTGGGTTCAGTTCCCACAGACTTTCCACAAAGACAAGGTAGGTCCCATTTCAAAATTCATAAAAACCTTTATGAAAGTTGCTTAATCTCGTATTTTACTATATATAGGTCCTACTTGGAAAGTAGAGAGATGGGAATGTTGTGATGTATGTACTGAAGTGAGAGATTTGTTTAGCTGCAGGAACAGCTGTGTAAATTATCTTTTCCCCAGTACCATCAGAAACCTGGAAGATACCTCATGACTGATGCAAGCTGCATCCTTCTTTCCTCTCCAAATCCTCAACTATATTGCAAAGTATATATCTGGGAAGGAATATCTGTGCAGCAATATTTTAAAGAGAGTCCTCGATGATGAGATTCTGGCTCTACTACCAGTCATGACACAAGGTCTGACAAGATCACAATTGGATGTGACAGGCTTAGCAGAAGATGCTTTGGTTATTTCAAAAACACATCCTATCTGGTAAGACTGTCAGACCAGGACTCTTATCCAAACCCAACTTTGCCCAAAGTAAGCAGTGTTTGATTCAGAAACTTGCTCGTGCCCACTAGTATATTACATAATTCAGAAAGCATTAATTAGAAGTGCTTTTGCAGGAGGGAACTCTGCTCCAAGGTCTGCTATAAAATGGTTGCATGTGCCTTGCCAACTACTGCTTTCTTGATGCCTTGTTTTGCTCCCTGAAAAACCGGGTAAAAATTAGTCTCTCAGTTGTTACCAGTCTACCAAAGCTGTGAATTAAAAAATTTGTAACTGGAAGCAGCATTAATATCCTGCAACCCACAGGATATCAAACTAAATAAAAAGGTTCAGACCCTTGCAATTGTAATGAAATAGATGTGGAATGCACAAATGTGGAAAACCGAGGTCTAGAACAGACAAGTTACTTGCTTATGATGGGACTGTTAGCAGGACAGCCAACAGTCACTTCTTGTTTCACATCCATGTGCCTTAGACTCTGAACTCTGACATATCACAAACAGCATTGGACACTCTGCCCTTCAATTCGAGCATGGTATGGAAGACCATTAATTTTTCGCAAGCACTACTGACAGGCCTGTTTCCCTAAGTATTCCACTCACCTATGTTTTCATTTTGTTCTGTTCATGTGCAATCATAAAGATACAATGTACTCTTCAGCTGCTCAGGTTCTCAGAATTCAGTCAACTTCAAAGATGTGAAATTCAAGCTAGGTCACAAGCTCCAGAAACCAGGAAATTTCTCATTTCAATGGGAATGGATCTCACTAAAAATGGATCTCACTACTCACTTCTACAAGAATCTTCAGAATGACAGCTCTCAACATTTTTCATCATTAATTATCCAGCTTTTTGATTGTGTTTATCTCACCTGATCTTTCTCCAGCATCTCTCTGGCACAAGGTAGGACAGCTTTCTGCAGCTGAGATCTCTGCCAGCCTTAATCCTTCAGCTGCATCCCAGTGAGAACTCAGACTCTTGGCCAGCTGGAACAAGTATCCTATTCCCCCACCTCCATGATACCAGGCACAGATTGTGGCTGTAACCCTAACTGGTATGTCAGAGTTAGAGAGTGAATGAGTAAGCATCAAAACATGTTTGAATTGAAAATGCTACTCACCCACTTCGTAAATACATTTCAGATATGACGTCACTGTGTGCTGTGTTACCTCATGCTACATTCCACCATGACAACCACATCAGAAATTTGTTTCTCTATGGCCCTTTTTATTACTGCTAATTCAACCACAGTGGCATGGGGCTGAGCTGCACCTGGAACGTGGCCCATGACCCCACCACTCAGCACAGTTCAGGGTCAACCGATTACTGTTTCACAGTCTCAGCAAATTTATCCTTTTCTAGCAGCAAGTTTGTTAAGTCTCAACCTTCCCACAAGGATTTAAGTGAGAATGAATGGTTCTGTGTCCAGCATTCCTTGCCGGAGGGCAGATTCTTTTTAGTCACAGCTATTAGTTCCAAGATCTTGCAGAGAAAGAAAGCATTAATGAAAAGACACTGAACCGCATCTTAGGCTCCCAGCTGTTTTGTGATGTGGGTGGTGAAACAGGCTTGTTAAAAACATCTCATCAGAAGTATGATCCAACCAAATGCAGCTTTAATTCCCTTTTGTGACTTTAAGAGAGTGTACACAGAGAGGAGACATCTTGGCATACAAGCTCAAGGGCTGTGCTATGATATCCTTCCTTTAATAAAGCCTTCTTGCAGCCATGTGCTAAATAGAACACCATTGAAAACAAAAAAACCCCAAAAAATAAACCCCCAAAACCCAAGCAGAAACACAAACAGAAATAAAACCCAAACAAAACAACAACAACAACAAAAGAAAACCACAATAAATGTATTTTCAGCCCTGAATCTAAAGGACTAAAATAATCCTACTTGAAGTGACTATCATGATTGTGTTGAAGTTTCTCAGGTATAGTTCCATTAATCTTACTATCTTCTTCCACAACAGAAATTTTCTTCTCTGAGAACTTTAGTGCAGCTACTGTTTTTGAAGAATGCATTAGCTGCTAAGCAGATAGAGCAACAGCACGTAGCTAGTCAAAGGAGGAGGTGAAGGAAACTGCTCCACCTCTTTGAGCATAAAGGAGCCTTTTTAGTTTAAGAGACAGAAGACTTGATATAAGTCAAAAGATTCCATGTACCAGATTTAGACTCCTGAAGTGCTTGAATTAGAGACTCCTCTAATCTCTAGTAGGGATTCCAGTAACAGTTTCTCCCTAGGGACTCTGTATTCTTGCTCTCACATGCAACATTACTGAGGCCACTGATGCAGGCAGTAAGCATTTTTCAGATGTTTTGGTTGTGTTCCAATTCTGTCTAAAAACTGAGACAGGATATCAGAAACTAAGAGTTTCTTTCATTTTTTAATAGGGTTCTCTTATTCTCCATGGAAATATGCTGGATAGGATAATGTCAGCTATATTCTGCTTCAGGGTCTCTACTCCATTCCAATGCAATGCCTCACTGTATTCTATATGCACAGCAATAAGGATGCTGTGTAGCAAAATTACTGCTTCTTTCCCAAAGACGAATGTCAAGTTCCCCACTCCTAGTGGGATGCCATCTGCTTCTGGCCCCAATGTGTTCCTGCTAACCCTCACAACACCTGCTTTGTGACACACAGAAAATACAGAGCTGCCAAGTAGGAAGAAGTAGAAGTCATGGAACATGGAAAGTCTTCAGGCATCCCTCTCCTGGCATCACCATTCTTCGTGCTGGGCCCAATATTTGCATAGTCTCTCTTTCCACCAGTGATGGGCTCAGATGCTTGACCAAACTAAGATGCAGGCAGCACAGATGCTGTCATTTATTTCAGGGACTAGGCAGTACATACTCCTTCCCATCGCTTAGGACAACTTACAGAGTGGTTCCTAAGTTCCTCCATCTGTTTCAGTAACATCCCCAAACCAGTGAAGGCCAAACACAGTCATGGCCAATATTAGGAGAATGAGTTTCCTTGCTTGGTTACCTCCATGCTTTTACCTCCATTCACACTGTTGCCCAAAACAACCACCAGGTTATTCACACTTAATGCTGGCTCTGCTCAAGGATATTTACAGGCTACTTATCCCATTAAGATCAAGTTGGATTCCAGGTAAATCAGAGTAACAGTCTAATAGACAAGTGAGAGCTTTTACATACAATATTTCTTTATGGTCAACCAAAAGGACATAATTTGCGTGAAAAACGAAGAAAAAATATCTTATTATTAGTTTAATTAATGCTCTAGCAAATTAATGTCAAAATAAGAAATAATTCTTCAATTCAAATGATCCCGTTCCTATTGTGAGGCATTCCAATATCAAGTTCTCATCCTTTCAGTGCAGTGTGAGCCAGAAGAATTATATTGATGGTGACTTCTTTCTTCCCAGGTCTTGTATCCATTCTGTAAGTATTTCTGTGTGTTTATACTCCACTTTGTAAACAGGTTACATTTTTTCCTCTCTCAATGGTTCTCAACACTAGTTTGACCACAATTACTTCTCTATAAAAAGTATGACACAATAAAATGTGGCATGTATTTTTGGGAAAGAACCAAACAAGTAAATAAGTAACGTAAAAGTGAAGTAAAAGCTAAAGTAAATCAGGTAATAATATAGCTAAAAAACATGGTCAAAACAACAGAACACGCAAAAGCCACCTTACCGCTGAAAAATTATGCTATTAGAGTTGGGACAGGCCAGTCAGTAGTCATATCATTCCAGAAGGTGCTACAGTTTACATAATTTTATATGTATAACTAAAGTTTACAAAGACCATATAAACCCAGGCAAGGACTGACAAGTTTTAGAGACTGGTATGGTTATTTATTGTTAGAAAACCTGAGGTCTGTTACCAGCGCTAGGAAAACCAAATAATCGGAGGGACAGGACTACAGAGCCATGGAAAGGAAACAGACAAAGTGAGGGAAGCACCATTTCAAAACACTAGAAAAATACAAATATTCAGTCCCAATCTGGATTCCAGCTAATCTGCATGGATCAGTCCAAAAGGACAAAGCAAGGACACAGAAACTAGACTGCAAACCAGACAGAACACAGGAAAGCCAGGGTGAGGTTTGGAACAAAATCACAAATCTGAGTGGGAGCTGAAAAACTACTTGGGAACCAAGGACTATCACGGAAAAGATGGAATTGAGGAGAGAAGTAGCCTGATTAGTTTACAGCTCATATGGAGCCTTTGTGTAGATCCCACAAGCATAGCACTGTCAGGTTTTGGGACTGAGCAGTTCAACACCTCCCCCTCTGCTTGACTGCAAATGCAGTCGCTGTTTCTCCATGCGTTAACTCCAAGTCAAAGAAATAAGAGCCAGACATTGCATTACTCCAACAAACAAGCAGGCTTTTGTAAGATCTCTCATACATTCTTATTTTTCTGGATACTGCTGGAAGCATAAGTTTTCAATTTAAAAGACAAGGAAAGCACAGCAGTTAGCAGAGGACATTCAATCATAAATACAACCACATTATGTAACATGCCTCCTAACTGGCGGAAGCCGCCAGGACAGTATCTCTTACATACGTAGATCTCACAATATTTCTGATGTGGCAGTTCAAGCACAGAAAGTCGAGATATAAACAATTCCACCTTACGGTTCACCAGGAGTAGCTTCTTTGATTTTTAATCCTTCCTTACACCTTCGTAAAAGCAGAAGTAAAGCCAGAAATCTCTCAAGCAAAGTGAGAAAGAAGAATGCATGCGAGCACCTTTCCCTCCTAACTGGCAGACATATGTATTATTCGATCTCCTCTCACTACTAGGGAAGGACCACAGATGAAATCCTTCAAGGCAACATCAAATCTAGTTGTGTTCTTGACAGGTAAGAAACACCAAACTAAGGATAAAAGACGGGTTGCTCATCTCCACAGGACACCAGTACTGACAATGAGGAAAATATAATCCCAGCAACCATTAATTTTATTTCATCCTTTCAGCTTGTACTGACATGTAGAGACAGACAGAAGAAAAATGCAAACACATAAAGGAAACTATCAGAGAAAAAATCTGCTGTAGGTAGACTTTATCATAGAAAAGCCCATGCATTTATCAGAAATTATTTCATACTCCTAGCACAGATAGGAGAGATCCCTACATCTTGTTTTATGATAAATGACTGTGTGAATTGTAACCAGAACTATCTGCAGCCATTGAGACCCATGAGAGGAAAATGGGAAGGGAAATGGGGCTCCTGCACTTTCTAGGTGTTTTTTGTTTCCTCTGTATTTATATTTTTCAAGACAAGGCAGCTCTACTTGTTAGGCATAGGATGGCTTTGCCTCAAGGTTACAAGGTCTTCAAAAACCTAATAATGAAGCTGACAACTTGCAGAGGAGGACATGCTGGAATACAGGAAGGTATTGTGAAATTCAGGCAAAACCACACAAAATTTAATGCATCTGCTCCTTAGAATTAATTTAGAAGATGGTTGAAATAGAAAAATATTTATATTCAAAAAAGTATGCCTATTTCCTTGAAGGAGCAATTATTAGTCTGAAGGTCAAAATAAAATATTCTCTACTTGCTTTAGTAAAGCTCTAATTCTTTAAAATGTGAGTTAAAAAAAGCCCGTACTACTCAAATGTGTAATTTCTTTTTCATACAGTAGATACTTAACAATACAAATAGGTTCACAGTCACCTCTCCTGATCACTTGCACAAGCACGAAAACAAGTTTCTTGTCCTGATATTGCAAATGATGCAGGAAGATGTTTATTTAATGTGGGACCAAACAGTAAGTCTTACAAAGCTTTATGCTTTTTCATTTGCTTTTCACATGCTTTTTCATTTTCCAAGACATTGACAAGCCTATGATGCACACACTAGCATGAAGAACAAGAATTAATCCCTAAAACCAAAGAAATTATTCAGGACTGATTGGGCATTACTGTGTAAGAAGCTCAGAAAATTCTGCATACAGAGAAGATAAGCTTTATTCCTACTCAGATTGCAGGAAGAACTCCGGTATTGTTGTTATGAGACAAGTGCATATTTCCACCATCTACCTTTTTTCTGACAAAATTGGATCACCTTGGCCCAATTTCATTGTCTTGTCCTATTAGGTAAGTGTAGTACTGCTTGTACCATATACACATACTCACAACTCAAAATGCTCCAGTTTTTAATTGCATTCCTTTCCCACTGCAAATGTGAGTAAATTAACTCACTCATGTGAGCAGAACAGGAGTCAGGCTAAATGGAAGTTAGAAAGAAGTGCTCATCAAAATTCCTGCTGAAATGCAAAGAAATCTAAGCAGGCACAGCAGCCAGAGAAGCCACAGTGCCCTGTGCTGATGTGAAGTGCTGCTGGCAGCAGGGACAGCAGCTCTGGAAGCACTCCTGTGCCAGGGACCTGCCTGCAGGTATCTGGTGTATCTCTGGCGCCTGCTCAGGTGCACATTTGAATCCAGGCAGCCAGTCCTTGAAACTAAGGGCGAAGTCAAGAGACAAACTTCTAAGTGCTTTTCTGCCTAATGAGGATATAGACTTGTTTATTGCTCCAGCAGTTAAGAAATACCTCTGGTAATACCATATCCCAGGATTCCCAACCACATTCCCCTCCCCAGCCAAAAATAGTTTATATTCTGTACTGTTTAACCATCATCCTGATCACAAGATTTTCTCACTGTGGATAGGACTTACTACTATTTTAATACAGACTGGAAGAAATTAGGTAAGTTTAGCAATAAGATTTTCCAAAGTAAGATGTTCGGCACTGCTTCCTACAGCGCTGTGTGTGTGTGTGTGTGATCAGCCCCACCACTTGCTGGGACTGAAGGCAGATTGACAGGCTGGTGGGTTAACCAAGGATGGACTGACAACCCATGAAGCTCAACAAGGGCAAGTACAGTGTCATGCACTCAGGAAGAAACAACCCCATGCCACAGCACTTGCTGGGGATGACCCAAATGAGGTTTTCCTACTAGAAATAATTCAGCTTTTATGTGAGCATAAAGGGCTTCTCTGTTATTTATTTTGTGAAACAGTGCCCATACCTGCCATTCTGTAAGTAGTAGGGGAAGGGGGATAAAATCTCTTTTTGTTGCTCAGGAAGTGGGATAATTTTCTTTATGATGAGTTTTTTAATCTTTGGCACAAGTTGCCACCACGTATTTGTTAAGCTTCTTGGCATTCTGCTCATGTCTCTGGCACTAACACCTGCTTAGAGCTTGTGGAGAGTGTTCTCCTATTCCTAAAATTTCATCCTCCTTCTCCTGTCCACCCTCAAATCTCAACAGATCTCACAAAAACTGGCTGTGATACCACTTCTCTTGCTGATATGCAGTGAACTCTTCATTCCATTTTACCTTGGCAACACATTTGCTAATTCTTCCTTGGCATTTCTTATAACCAGATCTTAACAGACAATGTGAACACCTAAGAGTCAGTGATCTAAAATAGGCACAGAGGGAGGACATAGGAAAGGTGACTTTTACAGCAGCTTGCCAGCTATCAGTTTTGACCCAGTATCAACTTCTTTCCTTCTCCATTCCCTCTTGTGCCTGGAGCAAGGAACAAGCTGCTGCTTTATCGGCAATTTTCTGCTTAGATAGCTTTAGGTGAGGAAGTTTAAAACAAAGGAGTCACCAACAGATGCCAGTGTCAGTTACAGAAAGATTGCCAGCCTTAAATGTTAGGACACATTGCACATGCACACACTCAGAGGCCTTTACCTCTAGTAGTTAAAAAAGTGGAGCATCATTAATTAATACAGGAAACGGATCCTCAGCGAAGCCTCCCTCCATCTTTTCCCACTCCGGTCCCTGTTGCCAGAGCTTAGAATATATTCAAGGCCAGCACTCAATCTGGCCCCTCTCAGGAAAGCAAGAGTCTAGCTATTTTGGGGCTTCTAAATATTTCAAGACCAAGTATTTCAATATTAAAAGTCACTCAACTTCTGCTGACTCAATTTTGACCATTCAAGCTGCTGTTTTCATCTCTTCTCACCAGTAATAAAGAGATTTCCAGAAAAATGGTCAGCTAAGATCAGTTTTTGTATACATGATACAGAATCATCTACCTCAATGTCATGTGGTTGTATTAAGTCTACAGGGCTAGCAGAGGAATCACTGAACTATTATTTCACTGTTTTACTACAAGAAAGATGATGTACTAAGATCTTAGGGAGCTGCTGTTGAGACCTAACTCTACTTATGTCAAGATTTAAAGTGGAGAAAATAAAAACATCAAAAACTATGAAAAGTATCAGCAAAACATTTTGTTCTAATGATGTGCTACCATGATTTTCAACATTTTTAAGTGATAGTACAAAACTGGACAGTAGGGTATAAACAATTTCTTTGCCTATTGAATAAAAATGTGTAAATTTAATTATGTGTTTTCAACAGTAGACACAGTTTAAGATAGGAAGTTATCTATTACAGCTTTGATACTTGGCAACATTATTTGGAATGCTGTATGTTTCCATGCAGGACTGTTTTATGTGGTTATTCACTAGTAACTGCTCACAAATAGAGTAGCGTATTGACATTACATTACTAACTGCAGGTTTGCCTATATTTAAACTTGTCAGAAAAGTGGCAATGGAAGAAGTGTGGACTTTTCCTTGTGACTTTCAAGCCCACAGGAGTTATTTCTGTTTTGGCAGACAGCATTCATTTGCTAGTGTAAAGGTTTTCCTGGGCCTCTTTAAAATTATCCAGGAGCAAAACTGTTTGCTAATCACCTTGTAAAGAACTGAGACTTCCCAGTGTCTTTCTAAAAGACACTGGGAAAGGTTTAAACTCCCACCAAGCTGGGAATATAAGACCTCTATTAAATAACACAGAAGAAAACAGAATTACAGAAGGGATTGGAAGGGATGCCTGGAGATCACTTAGTCCAACCTGCCAAGGCAGGGTCACCTAGAGAAGGTGACACGAAAACTTGCTCAGGTGGGTTTTGAATGCCTCCAGAGAGGGAGACTGCACAACCTCCCTGGGCAGCCTGTTCCAGGGCTCTGCCACCTTCAACATAAATAAGCTCTTTTTCATGTTGATGTGTTTGCCAGTTGTCCCACAAGGGGCAATTTCCCTTTCATTTACAGTATTTTCACTATTTTGGAAAATCAAGCTTTGAAGTGAAAGCTAAAAATTGCAAGCTGTTTTTTAAAGGAAGAAAGAATACTCTGCCAAGTCCATCACAAAGGCTAGTCAGCAGAGAAAAAAAAAAAGGAGTCCCTTCCATTAAACAGATCTCTAGATGCAGCTAGACCACAGCCATCAGGAAAGGATTCCAGCACTGTCCTCAGTTCTTGGACTTCACTGTACAGGTGGCAAAAATTTAGCTGAAAGGAGGAGGTAGAAAGAGAGAATTCAGAGCTAAAGACAAATTGCCAGTGAAAATGCACTAGTCAGGTCTATTGCTGCAGGCTGGATTATTTCAAACTCTGAACAAGGCAGGACTGGGCTGCAGAAGCTATCAGCATAATCCCTAGCCTACAGACTGGCCATTGTGCCCCCCAACACATGGCTCATATAAGAGTGCTGTGCACGTACACTGCTGTAGTTATGTGTAAATTACACGCTATTTATGTCACCTCTGAATTTGGCTCATGTTGCTTTTTCCTTTTAATACAAGTTGGCTTATACATATGGCAATTAAAACTAACTGGGCAAGTGGGAAAACACCTGTATAAACCTCTCATTATCCTGGCATCCCACACTACTCATACCACATTTTAAGAATTCAGCATTGCCTGAGGTGGACAATTTTTGTGATGTTTTACAGCCAATGAACTTCCACCAGATGAGCTGCCACCTTCCCTGATCCCAAAGTCTTAACATTACCAAATCCTGATTAGCTTTATGGATTAATCAGGTTTCAGACCTAACAGCCAAGACAGATTTTACCTAAAGCTCTATTCACAGTTGACTGGGAAGAACCTGTTACAATTTACAGGCACTGGCAGATCAGCTTCAGATAGCTCCTTGGAAGTAATTATCTGTCGTACTTCATGAATGCCATGTGTAATATGTTCCGAAACACTAAATTACATAGAATTTACTGATGTCTTGAGTTTTTTAATTCAAACTCAAGAGTGATCACATTCATCAAGAGGGCCACAAGCCTGGAACCAGTTTCCAAAGAACTGCAGCTTGTGTATGATGCAGAGGTAGTGACTTCACTCTCCTTTGCTGAGAGAACAAAACAATTTTGATTTGGAACATCTTTTGCTTGGGTAATCTAAGACTGCTTAATCCTGAAACTACAAAATTCACAGCAACCAACAGATATATCCCTGAGTTTTGAAGAGAAACCAAGCTTCACAAATTCTGCTATCAAGGCAAATTCCTTATAATTGAAAAGAACCTGTTCTATATACAGGATGCAGTTATAAGGACTGAGAAATACAATTCCTTCTACCACTCCAATTCTGTTCTCCTTGAGTTCAGTAATATTTTGAGCAGACAGAAGGCTGCGTGCTGACAGAAAGGAACAAGATACCACAAACAGGGCTTACTTCTGTAGATACCAAAAGGGCTACTATAGGGAGGTATTCCAGACCAGGCTGGATGGGGCTCTGGGTAACCGGGTCTAGAGGAAAGTCATCTGCCTGAGGAAGCGGCTTGGAACGAGATGATCCTTAAGGTCACTTCCAACCTAATCGATACTATGAAAACTTTGTGTTGCTTGCTTTTTTGAGCCTTGAAAGCACTTTCTGCTTGACCTTTCCAGACCAGTGATAATCTCCATACTGGGAATAAGGAGGGAAGCAAGTGATTCTATGAATATCAAGAAGGGAAAAACCTCTAGTCTCATTAGTGTGACCCTAAGATACGCAGCTATTAATGAAGACGCTCAGAATAGTGCCTGTTAGAGAACAAAGCGAAGAGCAGGGGAAAGGAAAATTGCAAGGCATGATGTTTCCTTTTTTAGTAGCCAAAATGATGCATAAACCACATGCAAACATATTCTTAATCTCACTATAGTGAGAAAAAAATAATAATAAAGAAGAAACATATTCGTTATTTGTGGTTGGACAGTTTCTTCTATCTATTGGGATGAAACACCATGTGAAATTAGTAAAACTAGAAGTCCAAACACAATACCCAGAAGAAATTTCACAGAGCCAATGCCCCTAACAATCTTGGAATGTCCAAGTATGCAGTTGAGCAAGGCTCAGCTACTTCTATAGCAGAAGGTCTTACAGCCTAATATTTTCGCATCAGCTTTTATCCTTTTGCTTTCCTATTTTACCTACTTTCCTTTGTTTTTTCCTACTATTTTTTCCTTTTTTTTTTTTTTTTTTAAATAAGATCGTCCAATTATGGAATCCTGTGGAAAGATGCACATTTCAAAAGTCATATTTCTAAAAAAAGGTTTCTCCTGCCGGTAGGGCAGGAGATTACTTTGGAGAAGTCACATTAGATGTCTGGAAACAAGAGGAGAAATAAAAACCTCAAATCTTTCATCGTTTTTTGCTCTCAGTATTCATTCAAGAGAATCTGAATCCTCATCTTGAATTCTCAAAGCAGCCAGTAATGGCTTTGGGTTTGACTTAGTCCAAAAATGTAAAGCAAATTCAATCAAGTTTTACATAACAGAGATAATAAACAAACTTCTGTAACCTGCTCTAATTTCATTGGCATATTTTAACCCAAATTCTATTGTGGGAATTTATAACAATATAAGATGTAAAGATCCATTTTCCCCCTACTGCTCAGACCCAGTTTTTCAGTGCAGCCTGCTACAGAAATAAGAGTATCCACAAAAAAGCTCTAGATCCTAATGCTTTTTAGTCATGTGTTTTTCAAAACCTATCTGTTTAGGAATACATACCTCATACTTAGAACTTTGGAATGCATTAGTGAGTGTCATCACACCTTCTCCCTTTAAAGAGTTGAATATTCTTCTTTGTACTGTCCTATCCATAAGGAACTTTTTTTTTTTCCATCAACTTCAAGTAATCCTGTTTTGCAGGCAGGCCTATGTGAGAATGAAGGACAGTAGGACAGACTAGGCAAAGTGAAGGAGACAGGCAGCATGATTACAACTCCCAACAAATCCTGGACAAAAATCCTGAGAAGGATGCAATAGCACAGGGTGCTGACCCTAGCCAGCAACCAAACACCCATCTTTCCTTGTCTTACTCAACTCTCCCGTGAGATAATATTTTAAAAAATCAAAGGAAGGAAAACAGCTTATAGACAGAGATACTGACAATCTAATAAGAAAACCAAAAGGTGCGTAAGCAAAGCAAAAAGAAGGTATTCACACCTTGGCATTGGCAAGCAGGCAGAGGTTGACCCACCTTCTGGGAAACAGCGCCTCCCCACATGTAACAGGTGCTTGGAAAGAAAAATGCCACTTTTCCCTGAACTTTTATTGTTGAGCACATCATACAGTATGGAATATCCCTTTGGTTAATTCAGGTCACTGTCCCACCCAATCTCTTGCCCACTGCTAGACTAGTCATAGGGCGAAGCCTTGACACTGTGTAAGCAAAATGGAGCAGTCAAAACACCAGTGTTACCAACACTGTTTGCCACAAACACAAAGCAAAAGCACCTTGTGAGTTGCTATGAAGCAAGTCAACTTCATAACTTCATTCCAGCCAGGACCAGTACAAATATACATATTATGGCAGGGTATAAACCCAATCTAGGGTACTCCACCCTAGAAAGAATTGGGTTTTCTTGCTTTTAGGAGTACACCTCATGCATTTAACTCTACCTTTCCATGGCTGTAGGATAACTAACAAAAATTTCAGAAGGACAGAAATTTGGTTTTGAGCAGTTATCTACAGAGTAGGTACTACAAAATATGGCTAGTATGATTTCATTAAATGAAAGAAGTAAAAGCAGGACAACCTCTCATTCTTGCAGATTGCTCTTAGAATTCAACACTTCCACTTCTAAGGAATCCTCACTTTAATATCACTTCTCACTCAACCCACCTCCTTACAATCACAAGAGCTCAACCAAGTTAAGGTTGTTTCACCCATGCTTGCCACCATTTTTTCCCCTTTAATTTACATCCTTAGATGGAAATGCTCTCCGTAAGTGGTTCCACTGTCAGTCTTATGCCTGTTCACTTTAATTAAAATGCTAGAAAGGATGATTTAAGAGTCTCATCATCAGGCCTGGCATAATTAGACTCCCAGACCCAGTGTCAAATGCTCACAGGGCTGCCCCAACCTTCTAAGGCAGCCGTAGGCAGTACTATACAACATGGTTTGCAGCAATAGCCATTTCTGAAAAAAAGCTTTAGAATAAAGGTTTTGTCTTATTTCTTGAAACATTAAAATCCCCCTGGCACTTTTTCACAGAGTCCAGATTTCTGTTTATAACCATAGCCAAAGCAGCCCTAACATCTACGCCAGAAGTAGTTTTATTTTAGTAATGCCAAGCGTATGAAGTTGAAAATTGCCTGGTGATCCTCTGGAGCAGAACACAGTATGTAAACAGCCTCACTATTTATATCCTATAAAGGGCC
Organism: Origma solitaria; assembly: GCA_013397895.1. NCBI lineage: Eukaryota > Metazoa > Chordata > Aves > Passeriformes > Acanthizidae > Origma > Origma solitaria. Next base: position 2,326,003 of record VZRL01002680.1, on the reverse strand, counting down.
AGTTTCGAACTAAAATGAGAACATTAAATGGGAAAAAGAGGTCACTGCACTCAAATATTCTCCAGCACTTGTCAGCATCAATTAAGCACAAAAGATAAAAGCATCAGAAACAGAACAAGATTGTTTTCAAGGTGTCTCAGATCCCACTACACTGAGCTGACAGCTGGGTATGTACCAAGGAATTTTGCCAGACAGAGCCAGAAGTGAACCACTCTGGTCCTTGATATGGCTCTAGTCTCTTAATTAGTACATTTTTTCTGACTTTGTTCTTGGAGATTAGGTTCTAGTTTTCTTGCACTATGACTGCTGTTTTACATGCACTGCTTTCACAAATTAAAGAACACTGGGATATCATCTTAATTGTTAAAAATTCTTGCCCGTTGTATAAAGGTAATATTACAACAAACGAGCAGCTAAAATGTTAGTTTCTGGAAGACCAAGTTAAGCAGGACATACACATTACTAAAATCTCACAGCTGGGGCCTTGTAGGGAGAACCTACACAGATGTAGCCAGTTTAAACAAGGCACACGGTAGTTTAAGTAAGCAGTTACCGTAAATGATGCATTTTCACCATTGCCGAGGTACATCTTCAAGCTTTTCTGCTCTATTTCTATAAATGTTCTTGTACTGCCATCAAGTGGGGAAGACTCATAGGAAGAAGGATAGTCATGAAAATATATGAATAGACGCACTGCAGCAAGCAAGAGTAATGGAATTCTGAATTCCCAATTCCAACAGTCGTATTTTAGGATCCAATTCCAAAGTAACATGCAGATGCACAGATAACTGCCATATAGTTTCTCCACAATAAAGAAACAAGACCAGGAGAGTTGGGCTGAGCATCAGTAAAACAGATGCCCCAACCACCAAAGACTGTGACTAGACCACAAATTAAGCCACAAGAACAGATACCAACATGGTAATCTGAATTACCTGAAGACCCACATGCACAGAAACATTTTCTAGGGGAAAGAGAAATCTACATTCAGGAAATAAGTCACTAACTGGGAACTACTATTAAAATTGATCAGAAGTGCACAGTGCTCAAAAGGCACGTATAACTCTATGGATGTATCCCTTCTTTGGGTTGGTCTAGTTTTACAGTCAAATGCATTTAAATAAAAGGCAGACTCTGGCCTGTTTCAGTCAACTAAACAAATTAGTGTCTTACCTTGTGCCACTGGCTTTAATTAACTTGGGAATGCAGTGCCCATTCTAACTTAGAACCTGTAAAAGGGTTCTATTTACCTCATATTCCCTATGTAGGATTGATCCAGTAGGGTCCAGAAAGGACCATCTGTCCCTCTTTAAAAGGGTAACAGGGTCAACTGGAAGTGCTGCTGAGTTCTTTTCTCTGCAATGTGCAACACTAATACAGATGGCCAAACAATTCTCCATGTCTGGCTCTGAAGAGGTAGGAGAAGGCATATTCCTGGGTAGACAAAGATGTCCTCTTATTTCACTGAGAGCCAATTTTCAAAGATGACAATAAAGTCTTTTGAGGTTTTGAGGGGGCTTTTGAGATAAAATGTAGTCCATCAGTTGCCTTTAGCCAATGAGTTTCAGGTAGGGAGTTTAGATAATGGCATGGAAATATGACTGATCTATCCATTAATACAGTATGTCAGCACCAAACAGTATTATTCATGTTTTATGAGTCTAAATGTGTTTTGTATGTTGCTGAGTGTGCTTCCATTAACTCTCAGGCCCAAAGGAACATGTTTGCATTTGGCAGCAGGTTGTAGACAGTGCGCGAAACCAGAAACTGGCAGAAGTGCAGCTGAGGGCTGCCATCCTCAGCAACAGGCACTAACTGCATAGCAAACCCCTGCCTACATCCTAGGGCGGCACAGTAGAGTTTAAGAGGTCAATGCTTTCATAAATACAAATGTATTATTGTAAAAGGGCGTGATTCAATTTACACTTAGGGAGTTGCCAATAGGAATCAAAACATTCTTCCTCTCTGGGCCATGTCAAAGTTGAGATCCAGGTATCTAAGGATCTACCTCCATGGTAATAACCAGACATACATAGTTCTCTGGGTAGGTTATGGGCAGTGCTTGACCACACTCTTCAAAGACGAAGGGACTGATTCACTCTCCATGACCCTGTTTTGAGTACAACAACACTGAGTTACTGTGAGGTCTTATCCTGAACCATTTTTTATTATTCTAGGAAACTAACAAGTGACAGACGAGAGGGTGTGCATCTCCTTTGCTATTTGGAGGACAAAGTGATGACCTTCTCTGGCTCAGTACTTAAGATAATACAAAGAAAACTATACAGAAAACCAAGAACATGCCACAGATTTTGAGTAACATACTTGCTTTGACAGAGTATCCAGTACTTCAAACAGTAGGACCCAACCTAACTTGGCTAATTTCTATTAAATCAGTCAGTGAACTGGTATGCTTAGTCAGGATTTGTCCCTATCATTATTTGTTCCATAAATTATATCAGTTTATAGTCCAGGTTAATTCAGTGTGAGTTTGGACCTAGGTACCTCAGACATAAAATGTTTTTTTCTTTTTTTTTCCAAGAATGTGATTCTGTGGTCACTGAAATCACAAGACTCTCCCAGAAGAGCAGCTTTTCATTTAACAGGAGAGGTGGCTGACAGGCAAAAATTCACACTACAGTAGGTAAGGGAAATGGGGAATTTTCAGAAAATGGCAATTAATTCCTCAGGAACGCCATACAGTCTATCTACTTGAACCAGATAACAATGCATAAGCCAAGGAAAAGACCACTAAGAACTGCTTGAGTAAGAGGGAGGTGTAGGGACAGACCAGTGATGAGGAGATAGCAGTGCTGTTATTGTTAGTATCTTTTGCTGCTTGCCTATGTCTCTAATTAGAAACAGCTAAAATGCCCACATCTCAGATAGTGAAAAAGGTAACTGAACAAATGTCACATGAACAGACACTTCAGGAATAATCATAAAAACACTTGAAGGAAAAATGGAAGCAGATGCACCACTGGGACAGAAAAGACCAAAATATGATGAAACTGTACTTCAGAAACTACAGGGAGACAGACAGAAAGAATGAGTTTACCGAAGTCAAACATGTCGTATCTCCTCCTGTGGGAGATTACTGGTCCCAAAAGAGAAAAAAAAAAAAAAAATCAGTAAATCTACTTTTCTTGGTAATCATATTTTATATAAAAAAGTCCCACTCAGACAAGAGGGTAGGCAGATGAATCAACAGGTAACTTTACCCTGCAGTTCCACTGGGGTGTGATGGATGTTTAAGTATTTCCAGTCACAATGCCAGAAAGAAAGTGAGGAGGAGTCTTGACTCTTAAGTGCAAACATTTGGGAAGTTTGGAAAGGGCAGACGCCATTACTCAGTGGAAATGAAATCATGACAATGGAACAAACCCTCTCAAAACAGCAGTGATAGTCCATTGCTTGGGACCTTCATAGCTTTGGAAACAGAAAATGGCAAGATTAAAAATGCCAGGTGTTAACCAAGATCCAGACCTTGTATTACATTTCAGACCTGTACCAAATCAGCCTGCTTCTGAATTTCTCACCAAGGTTCTATGTTTAACAACTTAAATCCAAGAAACCTTAAACTTTGTATTTAGAGAGCAGACAATCCACAATCCAGATCTGGATCCAAAGCATGGAGAAATAATCTTGGACATTCCACCTCTTCTTCCAAGAATTTCCAACTGAATAGAATTCACAGAATCACAGAATGGGTCTGGTTGGAAGGGACCACAGTGAGGTCATCTGGTCCAACCTCCCTGCTCAAGCAGGATCATCCTAGAGCACATGGGACGGGATTGCATCCAGACAATTCTTGAGTATCCCCAATGAGGGAGACTCCACAGCCAAATCTGTTTCAGTGCTCAGTCACCTGCACAGTAAAGAAATTCTTGCTCGTTTTTGGGTGAAACATTCTGTGCATCAGTTTCTGCCCACTCCCTCTTGTCCTGTTGCTGGGCACCACTGAGCAGAGCCTGGATCCATCCGCTTGGCACCTTCCTGTCAGATACTGATAGACGTTGGTAAGGTCCCCTCTCAGTCATCTGTTCTCAAGGCTGAACAGGCCCAGGTTCTTCAGCCTTTCCTCATGAGAGAGAGATTCTCCAGTCCCTTAATCATCTTTGTTGCCCTCCACTGGACCCACTCCAGGAACTCCAAGTCTCTCTTATACTGAGGAGCCCAGAACTGGACACAGCACCCCAGATGTGCCTCACCAGGGCTGAGTAGAGGGGCAGGATCACCTCCCTCGACCTGCTGGCAAATGCTCTTCCTAATGCTCCCCAGGACACCACTGGCCTTCCTGGCCACCAGGCACACGGCTGGCTCACGGACAGCTTGTTGTATACCATGACCCCTGACTCCTCCCTGCAGAGCTTTTTTCCTGCAGGTCAGCCCCCAGCCTGTACCAGCACAATGAAAGCTGCTTCTGTCTCTGCAGCAAAATTGATGAACTAACATACAGAGGAACCTCCCAGTTCCCTGGATTTCAGTGTCCCTGTCCCTAAGCTATTTGCAGTCTCTGGTGTCTGCGATTCTTTGAGCAGGGCATCCCACCTTAGCCCTCTGGACTGACATCATACTCTGAGATCCTTCAGTCAGGGCCCAAAGGTAATAGTAAGGTAAAGCCTTCTGTTCCTCACTTTTAATATACGAATGTATGCTAGTGAGAAAAAGCACTGAAAAACCATCCATAATTCTGCTGTGAAATTAACTGGGCACTTACAACCAAGTTGAAACAATTTCCAGCTATTTTATGCTACTCATTTAACTTCAAATATTTCAACTTTAAGATCTGTTATAAAGAGAAGGTACTAAAGACAAAGAGTTGCTAAGTAAAGTTTCTTCCAGTTTTCCACCCACCAGATGGTTATTATCCTTAATAATACATACAGAGCAGAAAGCACTTCTCTTCCCACCAATTGATACAGGATGCATCTTTTGGACATCATAAGCTGTCCCTTATCACAAATCCATCATGTCTGTACGTACCAGGTTCCTCCCCAACCCACCTGGGCATCAGCAGTGCTTTTGAAATGGAACCAAACTGATTCCCAGGGAGCTTGCTGTAGTTATATTTTAATCTTGTGTTGTCATCTCACAAATTTGGAGCTATTTTAGCAGTCTATTAAACGCTTCTCTGCAGAAATTACTTCAAATAAAAGGAAGGTGTAAATAACAAGTACTGTATTTCATTCTTACTCCTTGTTACACAGACTTCATTTGGGATCATGGCCTTGTTGCACGAGGCAAACAAGATGAATAAATAAGGATTCAAAGCAGTGAAACATTATGAGCAAACCTCACAATATAAAAAGTCTCATCCGTTAACATCAAACTATATTGTTATTGGCCAGTGGCTGCACAGTTCCATTCTCCTATCATGAGACTGTTGCAAAAGAGCATCAGATAGTGTGGTTGTATCATGTCACAAGATCCTGCTTGGTGACTGTGCTGGAAGACTACAACCGATGTTGTCACACAACACTGTGACATCTTAAAGGGACATTCCTGAGTCGTCATTGCTTGATAACAGCACATTTCTGTCAAAAAGGCAAATCATCTCTGGGCTGCAGCACATGGGATCATTAACTTCCAGTATGTATCCAGATACTGCAGAGTATGGTGAGAGATGCCAAAAGCAAGCAGGTTTTATATCATCTGATTCTGGGTGCCTAACTCAGAAGGTTAATAACCTCATACCATCCAGAGACAGAAATACAAGCATTCAAAATACATTTTATAGCTACAGCTTAAATGACATTGTCCTTAGCTGCCTCCTGAAAGAGCCCACTGCTACCACTAGTGAACCTGGGGATACTAGTCTAAGACAAATATCCACATTCAGATGTCCAGTGTTTGACATGGACTGGCTGAATTTCAATAATCATTTGCAAGATTATAATGCACAAGGCACAGAAGGACACACCAAACTCAAAAAAACAGATGTACTGAGCAAACCCTTATAAGTTAATATAAATCCAATTATATCAATAGAGGCTCACTCACTAGTTTCAAACTGTCAAAGAACTACAGCAAAACTAGTTTACTGCTGTATTCACTTCCTGTTACAAACAGGCAGGCAGTATCACAATAAGGGTATATTCAGTAAGTAATTAAAAACTTGAACACATGAAGGCAAAAAAAACCCAAAGATAAATCAGTGCTACATTTGCTGGTGTAATGTTTCCTTCCTCCATTTCTTTCAAAATGCATTTTTAACAGTGTAGATGTGTACCTCACTGGCCTCACTGAATCCCCAACTACACGATCACCATTTTAGTCCTGCTGCTAAAAGGAACTGTGTCATTTATACATGTCTAAAAAGCTTTTCAAACCAAGGTTTCAAATTAAATAGAATAATTTCTTTGCAGTATTCTTGAAATACACTGTGGTCCTCTTTCCTTTGAGCTGCAATTCAGAATTATGAAGATCTCACATAAGGCTGCATGAAAAAGATCAACAGGAAGCAAAACAAGCCAAGTGCTTCCCCAGCCCAGCCAAGAATTAGACACAGCTCCATCAGCAGGAGGGCTTTCTTTCGTAACAAAATCTGCTTCAGCCTGTATGTAAAAGATTTCCTAATGCTGCAGATTAAAGCTTAAAGGCCACAAGAAAAGCCTCAAGACAAGGAGAGCTCCTACAGAAAAAATGCTGTATAGAATTTCCAGAAATAAAAAGGTAATAATTACTTCTAGTAACAACAGTAACAGCAGCAATAGCCCTGATTTTTAATGATTCTCTTGCCCTAGAGATCTCAGCACGTTTTACAATTCATATAAGCAGCAGTGTCCGGTTCACTTAATATTGAAATCCAGCACCTCCAAACAGAACTGCAAAAGACAATATAAAATTACATTTGATTATGTCAATTAAAAAAAAAAAAAAAAAAGATATTAATTTAAAATCACAAGGGAAGTTTCACAACACATTAGGAGGAAAGACCAGCGCTACAAACCACTCCCTGGAAAAGTGCCACTGAATATTTTACAAACTGAAATGGTCAAGATTTCTTGCACGTCAAAAGGAAAAATTAGACTGCACTTCATCCCCTTACCCCTGCCGGCACTGCACTGAAACAAGCTGGGGAGGCAGTTCATCAGTGCTTGAAAGGGAGAAGCCCAAACGTTGTATGAGAGTGCTCTTAAGAGCAGCTCTTAAGCAGGCTGGAAAAATGCACAGGCACTACTTGCCCTGGAAATGGATCTATTGGGAGCATGAAACAGCCTGCTAGTTCTGTTCCACATTTCCTGTATGAAAGCATGGGCTGACAGTGATAATGTCATATTAGTCTGATTTGTCTTAGCACAGTATTAAAGACAAAGGTGCAGTATGATGAAGAAAACTGTAGTAATACAACAGATTTCTGAAGGAAATTATTCTGATTTGACAAGAGTGTGCAACCCAAAGATAAATACCTGCCCCATAGCAATTATGCTTATTACTTAGCATCAGTGAAGGAGACTGAGCATTTCACTTTCTTCCCTTTTTATTAACATGCACAGTAAGTCAAAGCTTCCTTTGTACAAAGCAAGATGGAATAATACTGTTAGCCCTATCCCAAAGTAACACATGGACCTCCTGTGATGTAGCACATACAAACCTTCTTCTCAGCTTTTCCATCACCCATCATTCACTCTCATCACTGAAAGCCATCAAGCATGTGGTATTTCTCAAGTACAGATCAAGTGTTACCCTCAGAAAGTATCACAAAGTAAATAAAAAATTGTAACTGGAGGTAAACAGAATTAAAATAGAAATTTAGTCCTGTTTTTCTTTTAAAATTATCCTTGTGTTCTCAAGCAGATCAGAAACACTAGTCTGGAAATGCTATATAAGCTGTCTCATTGAAACTTCTGTCATCTTGGATATAACTAGACTTTAAGGCTAAACAACACCCACCAAAAACAGATTTTTAAAAAAAAAACAAAACCAAAAAACCCACACACACCAATAAAAACCCCACATCATGCCTGGGCTCATTTTATATTGTGGCCAAAACAAAGGGCATCAGTCCCAGAGCTGATAATCTAGTAATACCCCACCATGATTAAAACATGCTTCATTTACTTTAATATAAAATAGCTAAAGCCAGCAAGACAGAATTGTCTCTTCCTTTTAACCTGCTGTGATGGCTCAACTGGCCTCTGATTACATGAGGCTTACAAGTCATCTGAACACATTAGTATGCAACTATTTAATAACACTACACTGATTAAGTGTCTAAAGTTATCTTAACCAGTTCAGTGAATATCTAATGCAAAGTGAGCTAAATTTACAGTGGAAGTGCAAGGGCTCTGATTATGGCAAGAGATTATGGCAAGTGGTTTCTTTCAGTCATTATCTCCTGTCAAACTGATGCCCCCAGATATTACAGAATTGTTTAAAAATGAAAAGTGGCCATACTATTGCATTCTCAGAACTCTTGCCAGCACAAGGAACGGACCACAGAGACTTAAACTGCCCATTAATGCTCATAAAGAGTCATCTTAGAAGGTGAAGCCCTGACATTGCACTGGAAGGAAATTTTGCAGCAGAAAAGACAGCAATTAGTACATTTTATTAACTTTAGAAACTTAGCAAGGAACAAAACCCACAGCTTTTAGCAGCTTGAGAAGATCACACTGAACATAAAGAAACGTGTCTTCTCCAGGAGGGTAATGTAGCATTGGAAGACATAATCCAGAAAGACAGGGGAATCTCCAAGCTGCATCTAGACAAAGCTACAGCTGACCTGGTCTATCAGTACCAACAATTCTGCTCTCAGAGGGATGTTGGGTGAGAATATCCTTAGAGACCTCTTCCAACCAACTTTTCCAGGATTCTGTGATCTTCTGGGCAGATGCAAACCAAGCCAAAAACTAACTGCAGCAGGAAATGTTCGCAAGAGCCCCTAGTATAGCAGTAAGGCCATACACCTGGAAAACTCTCAGGTAAAGGATCACAGATCTCGTGTAGGTGTTTTCATCTGCAACTGGGTTTTTTTTTTCAAGAGGCTGATTGTGGCACTGCCGTCCACCTATCAGAAAATATTTTAGGTGAATGATTAAAGCACACTAGCCACATACTCCTTTAGTCTTTTCCTGGAGACACACTGTTTTGCCTATCAAACATGCCTTTGCTGAAACACGAAGATGTTCCACATGTTCAAGTTAGAGGGAAAGTCTGGCATTCCAGTTCCCTCCAGAATAGCTGGTATGTAGCTGGCTACAAATGCACAAAGAACCTTAGCATAGCAAGGGGAGTTCAGTAGATGAAAAATACTATCTACTTTTTCTGTTACAGTCTTCATGGTTTAACTTTGAAAAAAATTCTCTGCTTCAAAAGCCTTTCATGCATATGAATGCGATTTTCAGCTTGTCTCTCAACTTCACTGTTACAAAGACTTGTTAGGAAAAAATAGTAAGTGGAAGGACTCGAGGGTAAATGAAATATACAAACTGACAAACCTTTATTGTGTCTGGTTGCGCCCTTCACCCCCACTGATACAAAACATCATTTTTCACATAACTTGAAAATTGCGTGCATGGACACTTCTGCGTATGCCAGTAAATACACTTGCATTTCAAGCTTTCCTGCCGTCACTGGTATGATTTGCTCTGCAGGATAAGCAGAGTTTTAATTAGCTGGTGCAGTTCCTGAGACAAAAAAAAAGTTTTTGTTGTTTTTTTTTTTAAAGCTGTGGCTACAAGACCTTACAAAGAATCTTGGTGGGAGCAAGAAAAAAAAAAAAAAAGAAAAAATAGCTGAGGGTGGTATCCACGGGGTTGCCTCCAACTGCAAAATTTTTGCTCAGTTTTTAACACCTGAGATCCTTCTCATTTCAGTAGTAGAAGAAAGAACTGATAACAAACACAACTCTCGCTGCGACTGCAGTGGAAAATCTTTGCATCAAGCTAGCTGTCAGATACTGTAAAAACAGAAGAAATTCAGAAATTCATAAATCTCCAAAAGATGCATTATAGTCCAGAAAGGGAGAGGGCTAAAACCATGAGTCCTGAATTCTTAGGATCGGCTGCAAAAATGAAAATAACTCCCTTTAGCCCACATGAACCAAATTAAAAGGGAAGCTATTGAAATGACCAACAGATCCTATGTGGCAACCGAAGTGAGTTCTTGCTCCCAAATGAAGCATTTTACCTTCTCCATAATGAAAAGTGCTAGATGAAACAATAAGTAAAGTATAACTAACAGGCGTGAAATATGTATGTGCTAAGATTGAGGCATCTGTTTGGAGTGGTTCATTCTTTAACTTTTCTTAGCCTCTTCTCCAGTTTGAGAGTTTGTTTTTTTCCTCCTCCCAAATCATGGCATCATGTTCTCATCTGGAGTTTTTTGTACATGTTAAATCAACTTTGAGACTCCAGGGAATGAAATTAAATATATCCATGTATTCAAATTTATCTCCAGCTAAGGATCATTTTTATACCTCTCTCTGAAGTTCTGCCAGCCAATATTGCCATGTTGGTTTTGGATAAGAAGCCCTAAACTGAACATAGGAATGTAGCACCCTTACCAGTATTTCATGCAGAGGCAAAACTACTTCTGTTTGTTTACCTGCTATTCTGATTTTCAGCAGAGTCCCAGTGTTCATAGCAGAAACTTTCTGCACATCACTTTAGTAAAAACCTGTATCATGATAGGTACTCACTTTCATAACTACTGCTCTAAGTCATTCCTTTCTAGGAATTTCTTGGAATAGGTATAGCCACTATTCTCTACTCCTACACATACTATGCTTTATTTATCCGTAAAATGCGGCTTTAGTAATTTAGATTACACTGCAACAATTCAATATTATAATTATGATATTATTTGCTAGTAAATAATTTAAATAACATTTCAGAACACTGCTAAAATGTTGAATAATATAAAGCAAACAGATTCCTCAGGTACCTTGTCAGGAAACAAGATACCCTGTTTTCTTCCCAATAGCAACTTTTTAGATCCGCCATGAAGCCAGATTTTAATCCATCTAATATATAACCTCTTAGAGCCAAGTTTCTTTGGTTCCCCCCATCAAGATGTTGGAATGATAAGACAAATGCCTTTGAGAAATTCAAGTACACTATATTCATTCTGCTCTCTTTATCAGCCAGATCTATGATCTTGTCAAGTGATGACAGTTTTGTTTGACAGAACACATTTCTATAAAACCATCTTGACTGACAATAATATGCTCTTCGTCTCTAACCTTTCGTTGATGGCATCCAAACTGTTCTGTTCTGTTGCCAAGACTTCAGCAAAAGTCGCTATTCTGTTGAGTAGTGGATAGTCCCTTATAATTCTCCTACGTATTTGTATTACAATGGCACTCTTACATTGTTACAGAGCTTCTCCACACTCTTTAATATTTAATCAATGGCTCAGAACTCAAATGCTAGATTTATTTATCTTTTAGGATTTCAGAACTGCTGGTCATAACATACTTACTTTTAGCCAATGCTCGCCATATTCCACTTTGACTATAATGAATAAATGTATACTATCTATAATATCATAGGAGGGTTAAAAAACAGAGCAGAAGCAGCTGCTGAATATTTGTAGCTGTTCTGCATCACTATTTATAATTTTACTTTCAGTTTAGCAACAGATAACTCAACCTAATTTACATCAATCAACCTGAGGGCTATTGTTCATAATATACCCTAAAAATGCCACCTTACTGCTGTTAATTTGAATAGATTTTGGCATTCACTTTACCCCCCATGGCTTGCTTTAACATAGGGACAAAGTATAAATCAAGCTAGACAAAAATGTCCTCATACCAGTTTTACACTGAAAGAACTGGGAAAAAAACAGTAATAAGATGGTCTAAGTAACAATGTGCATGGAAGAAAACATACTTCACTGAAAAAAAAACCAAATGAAACAGCAAGCAAAATTTAGAGACCTGCTACTTCAATGTTGTTCACTTGACTTTGAATGTTGGCAATTACTTTTTATTATTTTTACAAGATACAGGGAAATACATAAACCTAGAAGACTCTTAATTGTTGTACAGTGTAAAAATAGAACTGTTGCCTGTGAGAAACACAGCTGAAAGAAATCACTTTTAAGGGAACCAGAAAATACTTCATCTTAGATACCAACACCCCTGACACAAACTCTCCATTTCCAGGTTTTGAAGCCAGGGAAGTTGCATAGGGAGTTGAGAGATAGAAAACTCTGCAACCCTAACCTTTCCCAACACAAACAGAAAACAAAGGTAGATTCTGAGCTGTAGTTTGTTAAAAAGTGACCATCAGAGCTGGACAGACATAGAGGTGTTCTGACTCCTCTTGATTAGATCATTGCCTAAGGGTTGGTGAATTTTTAATACATATTTTTTATGCACCAAAAGTGGATTCCATTCTGTTTCTCTGAGGAGTGGGAGGAGATGGCGGAGAGGCATCCATACCTCTCCCAATATGTTCAGTGCTGTTGTGCTTAGTTGTGCATATGCCAGGGACATGAAGCATATGGCCCGGGGGCTGGCACTGTCCCGTTTAGCAGATGTCTTCAATACATTCTGCCATAAAAATCTTTGGGGGGACTGGTTAACTGCTTTTTATCAGACAGTTCTTTCTCTCTGGTTGAGAGAGAGTTAATCACCTTAACAGAAACCCCACTAAGCACCTTTAGAGAAGTCGTGCAGCTTTTCATATCCAGCAACTAGAAAATAAGACTTTACTACCCTCTCAAATTAAGTCTGCACCTAGCAGATAGATTGACTGCAAACTGACTACTAGGTGCCACAGGAAGGCATAAATCTTCCTAAAGTATTTATGCTGCTTTGGTTTTTTGAACCAAGGAGGCAGAGACAGGAATCAGTCTTAAAGGAAAGCACTCTTCCCCTTGCAGCATTATTTCAAAGCAGCCAAGGATGAATACACGAGGTAATTTGTGCAAGCCTGGCATGCCAGCAGGCAAAGAGGAAGACTCACACAGCTTACAAAAAAAGTAAGAGAACAAGTAGCTATTTGGAAATCCACTGTAAATTAATCTTGCACGTTGGTATTGTAATGATTTACCAAGTTATTTAAATGGTGAAAAATATTTAATCCTGTGGGCTGTTTACAAACTCTACCTGAATTGTTTTATGGACAGTTAATTCCCACTTCGGGTTAGTGCATTTGACAATCCCTTCCCCACGCAGCTTCCAGTGTTTGGGCACATCCATCAAGATGATGGACAAAATAATCCTGATAGAAATTATTCCTTTTTGCCTTTGTAGAGGACACACCAGACAGTGGAGTAATGGTTGGATGGGAGAAGAAAATGCTGTTGAAAATGCACAATATCAATGCCAGATACCAAATCACATGACAAAACTGGAAAGTCAAAGCATCAAAGGCAATTAGCTCCTAGTCAGTGAGCTCAAGGGCAGAAGAACACCCAAAACTGACTTAATTTCTACTTTTTTTTGTTCAATTCTTGTTATAAAGGCTGGACATTTTCACCAAGTATCATGATCTGGTTTAGCTGAGCTCGACATCTGTATCACTCTAAAGCTTCTACATCCTCACTAACAAATTAGAAGGGAAAGAGTAGCACACTTCATGATCCCCCATGAAAATACTTGACAGAATAAGACCCAAGAGAACCCAGAACTGCCCTTCAAGTGTCTCAAACTTGGAAACTGATATTCCACACTGAACACTTTCTTCCCCCCAGCCACTGGTAGAGCATTCCTGTTCCCTAGCTGCAGTTTATGAACATGCCAGGCTTCTCCCAGGTAATGTTTCTGATAACCATGCAAACAACTCACACAGGAGATCTCTTTATTGATTCCCTTACCAATGTGGTCAAACACCCTGACTAAAAATTAAATTAGATTGCCTCAACAAAGTCCAGTCTTCAGTGAGCAAGGGTCTACCTTAAAAAGAAGAATGGGAAGGCATTTTTAAATGACTCAACAAAATAACTAGTGTATATTCAATCAAATTAAAGAAAATCTGTATTATTTCCCCTCCACCCCCTTCTGTGACCCCCTTGGGCCAGATTCCTTGTGTCTGAATCACAGAATAATCCATCCTTTAATAAAAATAATAAGCTTAGCTCCCCAGTGTTTTTCACTACACAGCTGTAAATACCCCAATGGACAAAGCCTCTCCTCCCTTCTTTGGGAGGCTATTCCCTAGTCTAATACATTTCACTACCCACTTGGGATTCAGTGTTCCACAGATCACAAATTATGAACAGATTAAGGAAAAAGTGTCTAATTCTCCTGACAAATTACAGTCCATGTAACCTTAATGAATTTTCCTGTACCCTTCTCTGAGAAGTTAATCACTTAACTTCTGAGATTTTCACTAGTGTCTTACCATTTTGCAACACAGCATAAGAAGTATACATGAAAAGATTTAAATTAATAGAACTATTTTTATTGTCAATCGCTTAATCCTCAGAAACATTTTTCATTGGCCCCTACCGAGCAAAGCACTTACAATCACATTCTTCCACAACTATATGCCCCAAAGTCCCAATGAAATAGAGCATGCTTCATGTTTTCCATTCAAGCCAATACACAAACAAGAGTCTTACACATAACTGAACTATTTCAATCTAGTATGAGGACAACCGATCTGTCCAAACCACTCAGGCAACTGCTGATGACTAGATTGAGCAGATTACATGAAGAATTGATACAGGTTTTACATGTTTGTAATCACCTGTTCAAACTGAGGAGTGTAAGTCTCCATATAGTCATTGCTATCTACGTAACACTTACTCCCCTGCAGCCCATAAGCACTATGGGTCTATTAAATCTATGATACGATCACAATCTTTGCTTGGATATTATACCTATGATATGATCACAATCTGTGAGCAGTTTTGTCTTCCGACTGTTCAGCTGTTCATCTCAGCAAAACCATAAAAACTCCATGGTTTGACAATGGTAGTGCCGAGTGATTGCTTCAGGTGACCTCAGTAATGTCACACAAGTAGAAGAAACTACTTCAAACATTTCTACCCACAGTCTCATGATTAGCCTGTTAAATTGCCTTTTCCGATAAAATGCAAGAACAAAATAAATTACTGATGTGACTGGAACTACTAAAAAGAAAAAAAAAAAAAGAGGATAGAAAAAGTGATTTTCTTGATGCAACTCTTCCAAAAAAAAGGCTGCAAAAGACATTTTCAATTTTACTAAAATTTTTAAAAAGTATGATCTCTGTGGTGCATGGGTAACTTGACTCAAACTAAGAGAAGGAAAAGGAAAGAATGTCAAGCATTGCCCATTTGTCTATTTTCTGTGGAGAGAAAATGCATGCTGGTGGTAAACATAATAGTATGTGAATGGAAGTGAGGCAGTGGCACAGTGCCAGACTGGTTTATTTGAGAAAACCCTGAACACTGATGTATGAGATCATTTACTAGAGAGGCTGGGAGAGCAACTCACAATAAACAACTTAGTCTCCAAATGTAGCTCTTTTACTATTCAAACTGTCCACAAAGACCAAGCCATTTTTATAGATGTTGTTATTTGTGCTTAACCAGACACGTATCTCCGTCTTGTCCACACCAGTACAAATGCTGGCTTAAGGATTCAGCACTCACAACGACAGCACTGTGACTGCTCAGGCAACTCAGCTGGCATTTCTATTGCTCCAACTTAGCTGCATATGCTAAATTCATTTATACAGAACTAAAACTTCTGAAAGTTCCATCTCAGCATCTATGTGTCAGGGGTTATTTGTCCCAAAACTTAGCATAAAAATCCCTATTGCCTCTGTACACTTCACAGTGGATAGAAAGAACATGTCACCATAGGATTTTATTGCAGGGTTACTCACTTTTTTTACTTATTTCTGCAGCTTTGCTTTAATGCACACAGAGAAAAAGGGAATTTAGTAAACAGTGTGAGAGACAAGACAGGTAGAATTAGTCCTTTCAAGTATATCTGCTGTGCCCCTTTCCTCTATCCTTTGAAATGCAATTTCTTGTTTGCTGATATAGCATCTCATAAAAGCTTAACCAGAATACACATAAAACATTTCTTCCATAAATCTGAGATTTATCTTTTCAGAAGGCAGGTGTAAGTGCAAGAGAATCGTACAGCTACTTTTCTAAATGTAACTTGACTACAGACCTCATACAGCTCCCAGAATAACAGCATGGTGATATCATGTATAGGGCAGGTAATTTTATATACATTCACTGCAGTTCACATGCATACTCTGTTTATTCATATTAAACTGCAGCTGTTGAAGTACTTATGCTTCAAAAAATAAAACCATTTGGAGTTATGCTCTGGGATTTTAGGAAACTGATGGGAAAAAAATGGGTTCTTTTTCCCCAGAATGAATCTCAATGGAAATACATCCATTTTCCATGAAGACTCTGATTCTTTGGGATAATACAATTATGCATGTATTAAAAATCAGTGTTAGACATTGACGTTCCTTTATAAAACTGGGCATTTTGCGCAACTCAGACTGCTTCATAATAGACTTCTCTGCTTTCTGTAAGACATGTAAAACTAAAGATATTAAATAAAAAACAAGGTTTAAACATTGTTCAAATTCAAGGTGCTGAAACAGAAAAAAAAGATTTGCTGTAATTTGGCACTGAGAATAGATGAAATAAAAGGCACATCAAGTAGTAGAGGATTGAAAGAAGATATGGAAGAGTTCAAGAAGGATTGTGCTATCTCAGAATTAGAAGATGATCAGACATTAGACACCATTATCCCCTGAGCTAGGGGAAAAAAATATCAGAGAGCACTGTATCTGTACTTGCTTATGATCTAATAAAACCTTTCCTCAGAATGGGCTTCCTTTCATAAAGTCTTACCCAGTAAAGCATTCATCACATTTTGGTTTTAGGTACAAGTGATGCCATGCATTTCTAGGAGACTATTCACATGATATAATATGACTTGAATTCACAGAGTTCACAATTTGCTTCAGAAGGTCAAAATAATTGAGTTCTTGCAGGATTGAAACAATTACTAAACCTCTAAGGCATATGATTTCATTGGCACAATGCTAATCACCACAGTGCTTTCTAACATGATACTTTCTGTCCTGGAAAACCTGTCTCACTAATTTCATCTTAAACAAAGATTTTTAGAAGTCCTAATAGAAATTAGACAATTACTTGTAATTCACATAAACAGAGTCAAAATGTCTGTTATTTATTTCTTTCTTAGTCAAAAGTACAAATAAACACATTAGCAAGAAGGGAGAAAATTGTTTGACAGCAATACCTATTGTTCTAAAGCTATAAACAGATTTTTAATGCATGAGAGGTTTTAGAACAATTATATTTTCAAGAGATTACTCAAGGATTACAAGTCTCTTTCAAATGTGTTAATCTTAACCTAATTAATATTTCTAATTTTACAGATGGGGTAATTGACATAACCGATATTTTCAAACTAGGTCTCCTATATTCAAATTACTATCTTCACATTGAGAACTGAAGGAATACAAGATCTTTGCATGTCAAGACAATTTTTTAGGAACCGATGCATTGGCTAAGCTAAAAATTACAGGAGTTCATTTTTGGGAATTGTGGTCTCTGAGACCATGGATATCATTAGGAAGAAATGGGTATCTGTTCAGTAGTTTGACTAGTGTCTGATTATAAAGCTAATAGCTTTGTGGTCTGCAGGCCAGACTGGAATGAGGACTAGAGGCTTCTGATCAAAAGAAGTTACCCATTAGCTCATAATACTGATCCCTGGAATATAGTTGTTGTGCATACTGCTAGTTAGTCACACCACAAAAGAAAAGCCACTCTCAATTCAAGCATGAAGTCAAGGCTCAGCTCATTAACAAATCCTGGAGCCTAATTGTTTCTCCATGACCTTTGAGGAAATTTGAGTTTAAAGCAAGGCATCAGCAGGCTACACACTACTTTTCAGTCACAAACTTTCATCATGGTAGAGGAAACAAACTCAAGTGGCTCCAGTCCATCACATCCAGAAAGGTGTGGGACATGTCTGCAAAGCAGCAATTGCAGCCATTTAATCATACAGCCTTAAATATCTAGGGCTGTCTCCAATCCCATTTTGCTTTATTTGAAATATATGATTGTAATACTCATGCACGAAGAAACTCTGATCTTTGAACTGCTCCTCCTCCTGAGTCATTAAGAAGATATCAGTATTTCTACCCTATTGCTCCACAGAATAAAATATCCTAGAAAATACATAAAAATAACAGTGCTATCTTGGTATCAATTTTATTTATTCTCTTTAAAGTTTTTTGGTGTCTTTTACCAATCCTCTCTACTAGCAAGTTTTCATCAGCAAGTACGGTATATGTTAAATGCTGATCTACTTCTGCCCACACAACATGCTGGTTCACTTCAGCAGTCAACAAACAAAAAGAAACAAAAACATAAAATCTGGAATAAAAACAAGCACTAATCATTACAAAACTGGAATTGGATGTATTTGTAACATCAAGCTTCAGGTGTATCTCCAGCAATACTGAAAGACCAGTTTTAAAATAGACAGCAAGCCTTAGTAATAGTTAATCTGGAACGTGTTATATAAAAATTGTGCCATTCATCTTTCAGTCTCAAATCAGAAAAGTGTGTTTTTTCAAAATGAAATTGTTTTGAGTTATAAATTGCTCAGAATTCAAAAGTGAAAACAAAGTTACCTAAAGATGTCAGACTCATTTAGATAAAACAACAAACAAACAAACAACAACAAAAACACCGAAGCAAAAGTCAAAGTAAAGAAAAAGGATAGAAACATAAACTGTTCCTCTTGTTTTTGAATACAGATACTTCAAACATGTTTAGAGATTGACATGTCTAAGTCTCTGAATGACACTTTTTTTCATGATGAAGACATCAGCTATTACTCTGCAGCTTGGTGAGGCAGATTATGCACAATGATGCTACATGCTATTTACTGTACTGAATTCAATTTTGCCTTGTATTTGCTTTCTCTGTGGTGTTTACCTAGAGATTTAAATATCTTTATTAAAATACCAGAAATACCAGAATATCACCCCATAAGCAAGTTCTTGTTCAGTAGAGAAGGGATGCATCACTAATGCCATTTCACAGTTGAGCTACATAAGTCTTGAGAGATTAAGGCAAGACTCCTCAAAAAGTGGACTCTGAACCAGAAAAGCTTTGCCTGTTATTTTTACACAATGACAGAATGGGGTTGAAAGGGATCTTTGGAGATCATGTCCTCCAAGCCCCTTGCTAAAGCAGGTTCACCCAGAGCAGGTTGCCAGGATCACATTCAGGCGGCTTTAAATAGGAGATTCCCCAGCCTCCCTGAGTAGCCTGTTCCAGTGCTCAGTCACCGTCACAGCAAAGGACCTTTTCCTCACGTGAGGACGGAGTTCCCTGTGTTTCAGTTGGTGCTCGCTGGCCTCGCCCTGTCGCGGGGCACCACGTTCCTGGGGGCAGTGAACAGCAGTGCCCCGGCCGCAGCGCACAGCGCTCCGCCACTTGCAGCAGCAGCAGTGTTCCGAGAGTTTCCAGACACTCAAAAGGAGACCCGCTTGATAAGAGCAAGCGGCAGGGGAAACCCCTCAGATTAACCGCAGGAGTCTTTGTTTCCCTCTGCCGAGCATCCATCCACTCGATGCCGCGCACTCCGCACCGCGCCCCGGGCAGCCTCAGCCGGCCCCGGGCTGGCGCTGCAGCGACACCTGGCGGCCCCCGCAGGCACCACGGGCGGCTGGCGCGGGGACCCTGCGCTCCAGGCGAAGGTCACAAACACGCACATTGTAGGCACGCCCATCTATGTAACACACAGGTATGTACACATCTAATATACCTATATAACAACAACCTTAAAATCCTATTTGCAGCGTCCAACTGTCACAGCTTTCAGAAGCTTTGAGGTATCTAAGTTAGTACCCAGGAGGAAACTCTACAGTAGAGAGGACCCCCATACAATTCAGGACAAATCTAATTTACATCCACAAGCACATTTCTTTAAATTGTTAAGATTTTACTTCAGTGTTTAGAACAGGCACTGCTGAGGAACAACGCCCAATTGCTGATCTGAATGTGACATGTATGGCAGCAGCAGTAGTAGTACAGACAGCTTTTTGCTGAAGTCAAAATTATTCTTAAGCCTGAACTCCTCCTGCACAACAAATGGATAGTTAGATCTCTAATCTAGTCAGTTTATAGCCGAGGGTATTGAAGTTTGCAACATGAATACTGAGCTCCATCAAAACTGTTTGTGTGCTGTGACTTACAGATCAGCTAAGCAGACAAAAGCCAAGATCACAATATAAGTAAGATGGTCACCAATGCAACTGTCCTGAGGGAATGCTATGGAGTCAAAAAAGACCAGTATGCCAAATATTTAAAATTCACAATCACACCAGAGAGAAAAAAATCTGAAGTGCAGTTTGTACTCCTTCCCAATACGAGAATCATCTGTCCTTCCATGGCGTGAACTGACTTCCATGGCCTGCCCTGATCAATCTATTGGAAAGCTCAGACTCCTGGACTAGTAGATGAGTAACTTGCCTTAAATCACATCTGACTGGCAATGCCTTAACCTGAGTGCCATAACTCTGAAGTTATCTGTGACACCTGCATGTCCTTTAATGAGGTACAAAATTTATGAGACACATAGCAATAAGTAAAATTAACTCAAATTTATTTTCCAGCCATGCTTACAGAAATAGCATCTGTTTTCTGAAAAACAGAGTATGAGCTACTTAGGAGCAAAGAGCTGTGTCACCATAGTAGAATGACCTTACTAAATGCCATGCTTATGAAGCTGAACACAGTCTTTTAATGGTAACAGTTACATGTCATCCGGATCTCAGTTGGCTTGAATTTGTCTCCTCAGAGCACACTGAATATACAAAATGAGCCTGATTGTGTGTCTTGGTCCAAAGGAGTATGATTTTTACACATATTACAGCCCATTAAAATGGACTAGAAACACATACTCGTTAATGTTGTCAAGTTTGGTAGGTGATGCAGCTGTGAATCTTCAACAGGCAAAAGCATCTGTATATTATTTACCCTATTCGGACACCAGTGCAAGCCCTCTACATGCAAGCAATATGATACTGAGTTGAGTGGTGTGGCAACACACCTGAAGGATGGGAGGGCATCCAGAGGGACCTGGACAAGTTCGAGTAATGGGTCCATGGGAATCGCATGAAGTTTAGCAAGACCGAGTAGAAGGTGCTGCACTTGTGTCCAGGCAACCCCTGTTATCAACACAGGCTGGGGATAAACAGATCAAGAGCAGCCCTATGAGAAGGACTTGGGGATGCTGGCGGACAAGAAGCTGGAAATGAGCTGGCCACGCACACTCCCAGCAACAGAAATCCAGCTGTATCCTGGGCTGCATCAAAAGCAGTGAGGTCAGCAGGGCAAGGGAGGGGATTCTGTCCCCCTACTCTGCTCTGGTGAGACCCCAACTAGAGCGCTGCATCCAGCTCTGGGATCCCCAGCACAGGAAGGACATGGACCTGATGGACTGAGTGCAGAGGAGGCCTGTGAAATCAATTAGAAGGATGAAGCAGCTCTCATATGAGGAAAGACCGAGAGAACCGGGATTGCTCAGCCTGGAAAAGAGATGGCTTCAGGATTACCTAAGTGCAGCCTGNCTCTGCTCTGGTGAGACCCCAACTAGAGCGCTGCATCCAGCTCTGGGATCCCCAGCACAGGAAGGACATGGACCTGATGGACTGAGTGCAGAGGAGGCCTGTGAAATCAATTAGAAGGATGAAGCAGCTCTCATATGAGGAAAGACCGAGAGAACCGGGATTGCTCAGCCTGGAAAAGAGATGGCTTCAGGATTACCTAAGTGCAGCCTGCCAGTACCTAAAAGGAGCCTACAAGATGGAGAGGGACTTTTTACAAGAGCATGTAGTGACAAGACAAGGGGGAAGGGCTTCAAGCTGAGAGAGCCGGTTTAGATTAAATATATGCAAGAAATTCTTTGCTGCAAGTATGGTGAGGAACTGGAACAGGTTGCCCAGAGCAGTTGCAGATGCTCCAACCCTGGAGGTGCTCAAGGCCAGGCTGGATGGAGCTCTAAGCAACCTGGTCTAATGGGTGACATCCCTGTCCATGGCAGGAGGGCTGGAACTAGAGATCTTTAAGGACTCTTCCAACTGAAGCCATTCTGTGATTCTATGATTGTATGAAACGGTAATTCTCTATCTGTCTTCCCCATACTACTTCTGATTTCAAAAATATTTAACAAGTTTTTTCAATTGCCTCTTTCCCAAAAGAACCAGTCCATTTAGTTTCCTCTCACATCAAAGGTGGTCCATCTTTCTGAAAGTCCTCAGTGCCTGCATGTGTATCTTTTATTAACTTCTATTATGTCCTTTTTAAGATACAATGCACAGAACAGTGCAATGATTTAGACATACACTCCCTTTTTTATTCTATTCTTTCCCTACAGATTCTCAATGTTCAATCTGCCTTAGTATTGCTGATCACAAAACTAACATATTCATAGAACTACCAAAGAAAATTCAAAGACTGTTGTAGGGGTAGAGCCAAGAAATGCAACACATTTGGTGTGGCAGTTGGTGAGTGGCACAAGAGTTTGTGGCACACTTGCCAAGCAGTGGAAAGCCAAAGCTTCTGTAAATTTTATCTTCCCGACCAACACCACAAATCTGCACATGGGAATATCTGGGCAGTCTCTCCCCTAAGAGCTTTTTACAGTGATCTCCCTCCACATTGTTCCAGCTCTTGCAGTCAATTCTCAAGCATATTTTTTCCAAAAAAAAGTAATTGTTGTTCCCATTTTCTTTCCTGCTTCCTTTACTTGTCGCCCTGTTCAATTACTGATTCCTTTTTTGTCCTTTAGCCTCCTGTTTCTATCACATGAGTCTTTTTTGGTTAAGAAGTGTGTAAAATTGACTCTCAAGCATATGAACCACATACAGTGAAAATGAAGTCACTTCGACCTGTACTAGATTATATGAGTTCATGAATGTCAAATTCAGTGTAAACTCTACCGTTCATTCACACACTGCATGCAAGACCATCTCACTTTTAACTACAGTTAAACCATAAACAGAAGCAGCTAAACCATTAGAGGAAACAGCTTTTTTTCAAATATTTTCAAAATAAAATAGGTTCGATACTCTTCCACTCTCTAGACATCTGATTACTAGACCATTGTTAGTGCATCAGGAGCCTGACATGAGAAACACAAGGAAACTGACAGGAGTGGAAACTTTATGTGAATCAGTGCAACAACATCATTTGGTGGCAAGGTGCTGTTCTATTCCTGAGGAGCAGAGTCCAACTCATACATTTCAGTCCTGGCTTTCTACTAGTCCTATTTTTTATAACCCAAGTTAGTTCTCTGACGATGTGCTTCAAAGAATCTTGCGTGGGCTGACAACTCTTCTGAATATTCTAATATCAAGTATTAGGCTCTTTTACATGCAAATATTGTCTACATACATGTTTCTAAATATATGCAGATAGTAATTGTTATCATTCTCTATTCCCAAATAACCTAAAAATAAAATTATTCCCCCAAGCATGTTCATTATTTGTAAGTGTTTGTTGAACTATTTTACTGAATAAATTACAGTCTGCATGAATGCCAAGATTGTTTATGATTGATAGTTTACACCTTATGATTGTTTTCTGGTCTTCCACCTGGATGACCCAAATTTTCTAAGCAAACCATTTCAAATAGTAACTGCCCATATTTAAGAGCTAACTCTGAAAAAGCCCAAGAAATAACAGTGTTGGCACAATGCAAAGATAAATTAGATACCTCAGAGTTCACAGAAAGCCAGGGGACAGACAATATAACAAAATACTATGTTTTCAGAGATTCACTTTTCTTCATCTGGCATTGTGTACCTCCCAGAATTACAGCTGTGGAGATGTTCCCCAGTTAATACCCAACCCTATTCCCACAAAAAATATCCTGCTCCTTGCCTGATCACTGAGCAGAGCTCTGGCTTTGGTCCTGAGCCTGCTGTCAGCACAAAAAGTTTCAACAAAAGGGCTCACAAACTGGGGAAAAAAAAAAAATCAAAACCAGGTCTCACTTACCCTTGAACCCATTTCCATGCTGTACTTGTTATCTTATCTTGTCCTATTTTCCCTTGAAAGCTTTCAGCCCCATTGAGGTTTTCTTACTATTAAGTGATTCAGGCTACTCTAGAAATTGCCACTAAAATAACTGACACTGCTAAATCCAGAACTCCAACTAAAGTGCAACGTATATGGAAATTTTAGCTTTCAGGCAGCATTAGTTTTAATTTCCATCTGCACTGCAACTCCTAAGACATGTCCCTGGAAATCATGTGAAAACACTCTAACATACCTAAATTCACATATATGTGCATATTTCAACTTGGTTATCAACAGCATGGACAAAGGGATAGAATGTTCCTTCATCAGCAGCTGATGATTCAAGACTGGGGGGATTGGCTGATGCACCTGAAGGCTGTGCTGCCATTCAGTGGGACCTTAATAGGCTGGAGACGTGTGGGGAAAAGACACCTAATGAGGTCCAGCGAGGGCAAATGCAGGGTTCTGCACCTGGGCAGGCATAACCCCAAGCACCAACACAGCCTGGGGCCTGTCCTACTAGAAAGCAGCTCTGCCGGAAAGGACCTGGGAGTCCTGGTGGATGACACGTTTATCATGAGCTGGCAGTGCCCTTGAGGTCAGGAGGGCCAGTGATATCCTGGGGTGCATTGGGAACAGTGTGATCAGCAGGTCAAGGGCGGTGATCCTGGCCCTCCACTCAGCCCTGGTGAGGCACATCTGGAGTGCCACTGTCCAGTTCTGAGCTCCTCAGTACAAGAGAGACAAGGAGCTACTGGAGAGAGTCTGGCAGGGGTCACAAAGACAATGAGGGGTTCTGGAGCATCTCTCTCTCATGAGGAGAGACTGTGGCAGCTGGGCCTGTTTAGTCTGGAGAGGAGAAGACTGAGAGGGGAACTTATTAGTGCACATAAATATCTCAAACGTGGGTGTCAAGGGGATGGTGCCAGGCTATTTTCAGTGGTGCCCAGTGACAGGACAAGGAGCAAGGGCCATCAACTAAAACACAGGAAGTTGCACCCAAACATCAGGAAGAATTTCTTTACAATGAATGTGGCAGAGCGCTGGCATAGGCTGCCCAGGCAGGTTGTGGAATCTCCCTCTCTGGAGACATTCAAAACCCACCTGGACAAGTTCCTGTGTCACCTGCTCTAGGTGACCCTGCCTTGGCAGGGGAGTTGGACTGGATGATCTCCAGAGGTCCCTTCCAACCCTAACAATTCTGTGATTCTGTGCAGCAGTACAGAAAGGGAACAGACCATCATTTGTGATTTCCAATTATAGACACTTAACAGTTAGACTGTTTCTTCTTTTCTTAATTTTGTCCAGTTTCTGAAAATTAGAGGCTGGAATACAATTCTACTGATTTGACACAGCATTAAAACAATAAGTTAAATGTTTTTTTTAATTATAAATACTATGTTTTCACCAGACTGGTACACAGGTCAGCCTGAGGTCACTATTCTTTATCTCCAGATCAGATTTGTTATGCTGTAACCTGTGAACTCATTTGTGTTTGCTATTCATTGTCATCTAAAGACAGGACCTTGAGCACACCAACAACTGGATTACATTATTTTTAGTGCAAGCACATCAACTGTCCTTGCTGGAAGGTTCCCACACTAGGCAGTGAGCTGAAGCTCTCAGCACAATTTGTACACATAAGAAATCTACACAAGCAACTCACTCATGCCTCTGGGACTCTAACATTACAATTGTGGTAAGCATGTAATACCCAAGTTTCATTAAATCCTGTAGGAAATCTCATTGAAGATAACTGGAGCTCTTCCCTTGAGAAAATGAACAGAAAAAAAATAAGCAATAGCAGTAATTCAATGACAGAGGTAAAACAAAAACCAATACAAAAAGCAGCATGATTCCAGGACCTTAAACAAAAAAGAGTATTTTTCTCTATGCCACTGTTAAGAGTACATAGACTGAAAGAGCATCTGGTTCATTAAGCTATCCAGTTAAGGACTATTCAGTAACAGAAGTAACAAGGAAAGCAATAAAGCAAACAGACACACAAACATTAATGAACAGGTAAGAAGATAGACAAAGACCAGAACTTTTCAGTCACTGATTGATGGGCTGTCAGAAGGAACTACTTAGACATAGGCAGGGGCAAGGGAAAGGCTGGGGGTGGAGGAAGAACAGAGAAGAAATCAAGACTTCATGGAGAGATCAGAATACAATTGAGATCTGAGTGCCAGCAACTGGGGAAAGGATCATACCCCACTGGGAACAGGGTGTGTGTTGTCAGGGTCTAAATGGCAGCAACTGGAGCAGGGACTGTGGCTCACATGGCCGATAGGTTTAAGTGCCAGCAGCTGGAGACACCAGACTGTTTGTACTTCCCTATATAATGGGAATTTAACTGTGCATACACATGTGTGTATGCACATTCATGTGTACACATGCATATACTTTGCTAGCCAACCTTAAGCTGGACTAGCCATGAAGTAGAAGATGTGTATCAGGAAAGCCTCCAGCTGTGAGTCAGCAACCAAGTAAGGGACACAGTGTGTGCGTACGGACATTGGATCACCACCCAGTGGGAGATCTAGTATCTGAGGGATGCACGAGCATGCTTGTGAGAACAGTGCATGAGCGTGTGCATCTGTTCAGCTACTGAAGATCAAGCCAGACTCCCTGGTAAGTAGGAGAGGCCCCACATAATGGGTGAGGGCCGTGAGTCTAGGCATGGATATTAGAGTCCGCACTGATATTACAGAGATCTGTGAATGCTGATACATTTGGGAAGCTAGAAAGCAAAGGCTCATGTTTTCACTAAGGAGCTTCAACCCTTACCAGCTGAAGAGGAGAAACAGGTCTGGGCTACCCACATTTCCGTTTATGTGAATGCTGGTAGTTCGCAGTGTTGCCTAACCTCTACAATTTCCTACTGATCTAGACTGGCTGACAGCTCTTCAAGCCATATCCTTGTTCCTCTTGACTGGGAGTCAACAACTTCCTTTCTAATATAAACTGGAAGAGTATTCTTTCCCCCCTCCATCACTGCTTCTCTCTCCCCTTCATTCCCTGTGACTGGGCACTTGATTTTACAGACCAGGTGATACTAACTGTGGCGATTTTCACCTTTTCTCCCTTAGGTTTTAGGTTGCTTAAATAACATCTGAATTCTGTCTCTTATTTTCCATATAGGCCTTGCTAGAATCATAGCTCTCCAACAGCCATGAACACTAGAGATACAGGAGTATTATTCTCCTTGTAATTGTTTTATCAGAAGTGTCCAAAAGCTTTAAAAACACACAGTAAAATAAAGCCTAAAAAAACCCCATTAAAAACCTATAAAAATTAGTCAGCCTAAAACCATTTACTTTTACACTAATTTAAAAAATGAAGGAATGATGTATCCTTTTTGTCAGAAAAATCTGTAACAAAGCCAATGCATTTTAGGACAGCAATCTTCCCTGAGAGACGTCTGAAGCGTTCTCCTTTTAATTTTTCTAAAGCAAGCTGAAAAAAACTATATGAGAACATTCTGCAAGGACGACTCTTGGGAAATTGCTCTTCAAAATCTACCCAGTTTCATACCTCTCCCACTTGTGCAGTTTTTCATTAAAAAATACAAGAAAGTTTCAATCAAACTAAAAATTAAGGTTGGTACAACACAGACAATTGTATGATCAAACTACAGAGACAGAAGACAAGAGAGTATGAAAAATAACCATAAAGAATGCACATCACTAAACTCCTCAAAACTTAACTCTCACACTTCCATTTTCCTAGCTAGAGAACATCTAGTATTCCATCATGCCAGACAAACTAGGCAGTATTTAAACAGGTCAAATTAAAACAATCTCTTGAAAATTTACATCAGTAATACTCTGAGAAAACATACCTAAGAGTACCTAAAATACAAAGGATGCAATTTGAGCCGTTACCATTTTGTCTGTTCACTTGGACTCCTGCACAAAAAAACCCACATTTTGGCATAGAATAGACAGGAAGAACACATCAAAAATACCTAAGCTTCCATTAAAAGCTTCAGAGAAGAAAATGCAAAACTGATTAAGAAAAGTAATGTCAATTTTATGGCTGCGGCACACATAAATGGAAAGGCAGCAATAAATTTACCACACCCTTAGAGTACAGCATATACTAAATTAATCAGAACTAACTCAGTCTGCAATATTATCTAATTGTTTTATTTGGAAGGTTATTAATAAATTCGCAGAAAAAAAAATCTGTTTCCCCCATTATATTTTTCCTCATTTCTCCAGTTCACTTAACTCCACACACAGAGCATTAGATATAAATTTGGTTAGAAGTGACCTCCAGAGGTCATCTAGTTCAACCCCTGCTTACAGGACAGCTGATTGGGTCAAGTTCAGGAGAGATTTGTTCAATGAAGTCTTGAACAAGTATGGGCTGGGGGAACCATAAGGGCTCCAGGCAGCTGTGATGGGTTGACCCTGGCTCATCACCAGGTGATTGCCAAAGCCACTCTTATCACTTCCCACCTCAACTGGGCAGAGGAAAGAAAGTACAAGGATAGGGCTGACGGTCAAGATGAGGACACAGAGATCACTCATTACTGTCAGATTGTAAGAGCAAAACAGACTTGACTTGGAAAAACTGATTATTAATCAAATCAGATTACAGTAATGAGAAATAAAATCAAATCTTAAAGACACATTTCCCCTCCATCCCACCCCCCTTCCCGGGCTTTACTCACAAATTCTCTGCCTCTCTCGCCTGGTGGCGCAGCACGGACAAGGGAAAGGAGATTATAGTGAGTTCTTCACTCATCGTTTCTGCTGTTCCTTCCTCCTCACGGGAAGGACTCCTCACACTCCTCCACTGCTCCAGCATGGGCTCCGTCACATGGGAGACAGTCCTCTGCAAACTTCTTCAACATGACTCCTTCCCAATAGCTGCAGCTCCACACAAACTGCCCCAAAGTGTGGGTCTCTTCCACAGGGTATGGTCAGTCCTTCAGGCACAGCCTGCTCCAGTGTGGGTCCTCCATAGGGTGACAAGTTCTACCAGCAAACCTGCCCCAGTGTGGCCTCCTTTCTCCAATGGGCCACAGGCCCTGCCGGAAGCCTGCTCTAGTGTGGGCTTCCCACGGAGTCACAGACTCCAGGCATTGCCTGCTCTGGCATGGGGCTCCTCCACAGGCTGCAGGTGGATCTCTCCACCTCCATGGGCTGCAGGGGCACAGCTGCCTCACTATTGTACAGAAAATCATGCTATTAAAAGCTAGTGTCCATAAAGGAGACAGAGGAGTCCTGCAACTTGATTTAAATAAACGGAAAGAGTCCACTGGGACACATGCCCGCGGGATTTTCCCTGTCGAGGATTCAGAGGCCGTAGCCCCCTTTTATCCTGAACTCGGGGCCCTATGTTGTCCTTTTCCTTTCCCCGTTGGCTGAGGTACTAGGAAGGTACAGCCTTCCCAAACCACCTCCCACATATTCCCCCTTGAATCTGTCATTTTACCCCAAAGTTCAGAAACTCAGGCTTGTGCAGACCCACTTGTCTGTTTCACGAGTCAGGCTGGCTGGGCTCTGTAACAAACCTGCTGCTTGCAGGTAGTAGAGATATTAAGACGCATTTCAAAGACGTTAACACCCACATCCTCAACCATGGAATTGTAACGACATTAGCACACATCTTTTCAATCACCGTGGTCTTCATGGGCTGCAGGGGAATCTCAGCAGGGGAATCTCAGCTCTGGCACCTGGAATACCTTCTCCCCTCCTCTGCTGATCTTGGTGTCTGCAGAGCTGTTTCTCTCACATATTATGTCCCTCAGCCATCGCCACTGTGCAGTAACTTTTCCCTCTTCCCCAGAAGTGCTACCACGGTCAATGACGGGCTCGGCCTCGGCCAGCGGTGGTTCTGTCTTGGAGCCGCCCGGCATTGGCCCTGTCTGACATGAGGGAAGCTTCTGGCAGCTTCTCACAGAAACCCTGAAGCCCCATCGCCACCCAAGCCATGCTCCACGCTGCCCTCGTGCCCCCGCTGGACAGGCCGGAGCCCTCTCCTGCGGCACGGCCACGGTCTAAGGTCACCTCACGGCCCCGCACGCGACCACCCACGGCTAGCCCACCCCACTCTGCGAAACGCCGTCCCCACCACAAGGCGGGGGCTCACGCCACGCCCCAAACGGGGCGGGCTCCCATCATGAGCTCCCAGTGGGGATATTCCCATGCAGGGTGATTTACGCTTTCCTATTTCTGGAGACATCGGTTAAAGTTAGGGCTGATCCGAGGGCAGAGAAGCGCCCTAGTGAAACCGCTTCAGACCTGTTCCGAAATGGCAGGCGCACACTCGTGCAGCTTCGTTCTGTCAAACTGTTTAGCCACGTCTGCTGTTTAGCTGTACTGCAGCTAGAAAAGATTGAGTGGTACTTCAGTAGTCTCCTACTTAGACGCAGAACTGCTCGTTAGTTCTATCCAAGGCGCTTACATGCTATTTAGACACCGCCTGGCTGGAGCAGTACAGGCATTCCCCTGCCTGGCAGACCGTGTCCTTGCGGGCAGAAAATCCCTCAGCCAGCCTTGGGTGGGCCTGCACTTTCCACAGCTTGTGCCGCCGTGTCCCATGGCAGAAACACAGCCACCGGTGGCCACTCTCGCCCTGCAGAGACCCCAAGTGTAGCTCTGTAAAGCTGAAGTGACTCGACAGTATTGAGATAGCGTGGGAAAAACCCCCGTTACAATTCAGCACAGCATTGTGTAACAGCACAGTCCTGTGAGGCGGTGATATTTTACCACCCAGCAGTGTTTCAGTCCGTTAAAGGCTGGGTTGCTAGTTCCCTTCCTCGTTTGCTTTTTAATTGACCCACAGAAAGATGCAATTCCTATGAGAACCAAAGAGTTGCATCCCACAGCGCTCAACCCCTTTCCAGAACTGATGCCTTTCTGAAGATAAAGATCCACTAAATAAACTTTTTATGCTTCACATGCTCCATCTGTGCTGGTTTAGACATACACTTAATTTACTGCTGCTTCCCATACTCGTAATCAACGACGTGTACCCCATTCCCAGGAATTCTACGGTGTGGAATAGCAATGGCTGAGGGCGGCGATGCCGCGCTCGCGCCCGGACCCGTTCGGCGCGGGGAATTGTGGGTGACGTAGTCCCTGCCTCGCCGCGGGCCCCTGACGCCACACAGTCCCGGGCGGCGCCGCGGCCCTCGCAAGGCACTGTGGGTGCTGTAGGACCGGCGCGGGAGCCAGTAGGAGGTGCCGTTTCGGAAGGGAGCGCTCGCGCAGCGGCCCTCCCTGAGACACGTGCGGCGCTATTTGCTAGCGGGAGGGCGTGACGGGCGATGCAAGCCTCGGCCGAGCCAATCGGAGCGGGCCATGTAGAGCCAGCCGTTCCCCGGGGTTGCGTGTGCTGCTACCAGCGGCCCGTAGTCGGCCGGCAGCGCTGCAGCCGATTGGCAGCGGCGGCGCGGTGGGCGGGGCGCGAGAGCCGGAGTCGGGGGCGCTCGGCGCGGCCCCTCAGAGCCCAGCGGGATGGGGCGGCGGGCGCTCTGCCTGGCCCTGGTGCTGTGCTTGGCCGCGCTCTGGGCCGGNCCGAGCGCTGCGGCGACATCGCCCCCCGGGACCTGCGGCGGGGGAGGGGGGCGCCGGCCGCTGCCACAGTTGGGGGCGGGCGCCGAGGTGTCAGTGCGGGTCCTGGCGCCTGCACCGGGGCCCGGGGGCGGCGATAGCGGGGGAGGCGACCCGATGCTGTCGCCGGCGCTTTGGGGTGCGTGGGGGCAGCGCCGACCTCGCCGGGGCGCTGACGCTGCGGAGTGGAGGGGAGGCGGGGAGCGGGGCTCCTGTCAGCTGCGTGGCCGCGGGTGGCGGAGCCGGGCTGGCTTGAGCTTGAGCTTTGCCTCACCGGGGCTGCTCCGTAGGCCTGGTAGGGGTGGACGCGTTGCTCAGTGCTGTACGTGCCTTTAAAGAGCTCGTTAGGAGCCCTCTTTGTAGTGCTTTCACTGCTCAAAACTGAAGTGAGGTGTTTTTTCCACCCCAGAATGCTTTTTCTCCTCGAGGCGCTGATCATGCTGATTTCAGCCTTATCAGAACAGTTTTCTCACCTCGATATATTTGAGAACATTTATGCATCCTGCTTTATGTCCTCATAATACTTTTTTCCCATCCCTGTTTAGTTGTTATGCAGCTCGGGTTTTGTGTGCTTCTCATATGTTGTCATCGACTTCCTTTTCTGGGGTTTCTACCTCCTACACCCTTTTTTCCACCATGGGCTCATGGGGGGGATGTGCAATGTATTTATTTATAAAGCTAGAAGCCACTACCTTAACTGAGAGTCATATGCAGTGTTATTGGGGATTTGCTTTTAAACTATTTCAAGAAAGTAACTTTTTCTCTAGAGGTAAGTAGAGTAGTTTGGGGTTCATTTTCCTGTATGCCGTAGGAAGTCGAAATTTAAAGTAGTATTACTGGACTTCAGATTATGTGAGCTTGTAGGTCACTTTATAAGACAGCAGGCCACTTTCCGAGTTTTAGGAAGGATACATACGAGTTCTGTGAAACCAGAGAGATGTAGCCAAACTTTTGAACTGTGTGCTCTCATTTATAGTGTATATAGAGAAAAAAAGCTAAGGTGAGATGAAGCTGTGAATGTCAGATGAACCATATGTTGTTTGTGGAGAAGTTAGGTGACAAGGGCTGGTCAAGTGTGCATCAGTGGCTGTACTGCCATGCAGCTCTTCTGTCTTGATTGTCCATTATCACAATGGACAGTTCGTGAGTTTGAAGTACTGATAGTTTAATTCAGCCTGTATAAACAATATGTTTAGAGTCAGTTGAGCTAATGAAATTGGTAAGCTAAAGAAAGCATAGTATTTGAATGTAGGCTTAGGAGCTGTTTAGAAACTGAAATTGCTACTGTGATGTCAAACTTAGTTAATATCTACAGTTAATTAGGAGAGGGTGTTTGGAGTTCATCTTTTAGCAGAGACTATGAGAGAAATACCTTTCTTGCTCCATTTTTTGACAATCATTCTGAAAGAAAGTTGTCCTCACTTCATGCTTTGATTTCCCACAGTAACAGTACAACTTTATGTAGCAGAGTCTGGTATAAACCTTGGGACTGTGTATTAAATGCTTCCTTGAATGCTTATTTGTTTCTAATGAGTCTTTCTGTTCTGGCAAGTGTCATCTGGGATGTGAGTACAATGGGAGGAGTTTTAAGAAGAATGAGTAAAAATGTTTCAAGTATTATATTTCCTGACTTCAGGAGGAGTTTTTAATGAGGATTTATTTTTAGTAGTGGGTATTTTAACTATAACTTTAAGCCATAACTCTGTAGTCATACTCTTTGTTTAAATTAGTTTATTGAAAACTTGACGTGACAGCAAGAAAATTCAGGCCTAAAGAAAGTATCACTATATTCACAGATTATGAAGGAATTTAAAATTAGGACTGGGGAAAGAATCTTAAGAAGTCCATGGGGAATTGGCAAAAGCAGCTAAAAAATCCGGAGCACGTGTGCGTTCTCTAGACAAAACTGGCTGTCTTCTGCTCATCGCAGCAGTGACGGCCGTCCCCTGTTGATCACTCATTAAGAACATTGAAAAAATCCCCTTTTTTGTGATTGCCAGTATTATTTGATTCCTGGGCTTGTTTCCTCTTGTTCACAGACTATAGAGGTAGAAATGTTCTCATTCTGCCTGAAGAGAGGAAGCAATGCTTCCTCTGACTCTCCTACACGTTCCATGGCTAACTTCAGCAACAGGAAGATGTTTTCATGGTGTCCCACTGATTGGTAGGACAAATGATGACAGTCACATACCTGCAGGGAACTTCAGTACCTGTTCTTCCGTGATATAGAGCTCAGTCGTTTTCCCTGACCTTTCTGTTTCTACGTACATAACTGAAAAACATTCCCTAAACTTTTTGCCTTGTTGTGTGATTGGGAATCTCAATTCCAAGGAACTGCTGGAGAGTAAGTTCTGTAACTAGTTAGCCAGCAAATGCAAGGACACTGGAAAAAAGATTTTTATTCAGGGTGAGGGTTGACCTATATCTCAATATTCTAGTTGCACTAAAATGAATATGCTGCACAGATTGTAGCTAGGAACAATTTACTTGCTGCCAAGGATACTTTGGAACTATTCTTGCTGAATAGGTGCCACTTAAGGATTTTACTTAACTCACTGCGTGTTTTAAAGCTTCATATAATGGGAATAGCATCTATGCTATCAAGTCTGTTTCTGTGCTGAATATAACATCAAAAAATCGATGAGAAGCAGTCTGAAGTAATTTTTTCTTAAGATTTCCTGTTTTTCTGCAAGAATTGGATAAACAGAGTTTGCATTCCCTTTCAATGTCTATGTAGTCACTTGTATAAAAACAACATGGAAAAAAATTGCTAAAAATACCGTAAAAAATCTCTCATGGATGCCCTAAATCAGTCACTGCCAAACCATTTCTGTTCATGCACCCCTCTCCATAGAAAGATTTTTTAAGCATGCATTATGTTTTTTTTGTAAGTTGAATACTGATGTACTCTTGTCCTAACGTATTATGTATATCATAAAACATGCACCAAAAAATGAAAAAAGAATGAAATTAAGATGGAATGATCACTGTATTAAGAAAAGTTTTATGTATTAACACCACAAAAGGTATTTTCTTCCTGCTTCCCAGTGGGTTGGCTGGTATACTGCCTGAGGTGTGCACAGTCCACTTTGGAGATCCCTGCTTTCAGCAGAATCCCACTGGTTGCATTGTTGTCATAGTGTTTGAGGCTTGAAGAGCTTGGCAAAACCTAGAAGGAAGCTGACTGCAGTAATCAGTTAGGGATTCATCAGAGCTGTGGGAAACTGCTTAGCTTACTGAATTTTTGGCTACTTCCTGAATGTGAGTGACCACTTCAACATTGAAACTAGTGGTTATTTCTTGTCTGGTAGTAGCAGTCCTTTAGCTTTATGGAATGTCAGTTGATTTGTTCTTCTAATACAGCAAAACTTTGGAACGGTTGGTTCCCTCAAGCTAATGACGTTATTGCTGAATCACACTGCATAGCTCATCTGGTATCCACCCTTCTCTCCTTAGTGCTCTCTTGAAAACAGTAATTCTCACAAAATGGTAGGATCTTTATCCAGCATATGGTAATATCTTTTCCTCTAGCATGGGCTGCCAGAATACTTTTGCTATATTTATATAGCATGCTTGAACACTGGCCTTTCTAATTGAGGAAAAATTAATACTTTTTAAAGCTGGTTTTAATTATACATGACGTGGT
Organism: Origma solitaria; assembly: GCA_013397895.1. Lineage (NCBI taxonomy): Eukaryota > Metazoa > Chordata > Aves > Passeriformes > Acanthizidae > Origma > Origma solitaria. Next base: position 2,290,792 of record VZRL01002680.1, on the reverse strand, counting down.
GGATGGTTGGAAGAAGATTTTAGCTCTATGAAGTGCTTTAGAGTCCTAGCAGGGCATGAGAGCACCCAGCAGTGTCTACAGCTCAGCACTGTTTGTAAGTAAAGCATTCTGTACAAGGTTGTTAACTGCCCACTTAAGCCACAAGTATTTTTGCCTACCTTTTCCTTTTAATGTATCATTGCATCTCCCTAACTTGTTGAACAAATGGTGAGATTAATTTCCACTTGGCCTTTTCAGAAGAGGTTTATAGAATTAGACAGCCTTGGTAACATATCCAAATAAAAAAAAAAGTTACTTTTTTTAATTGAAGTGTGGAAAAACAAGCTAAACTATCAGCTTTAATCTCTGAAGCAGGTGCGCAAACATAACATCTGTGACTTTGTTCAGTAGCTGAGCCTTGACTAATAAACTGTTCTTCGGTCCAACTTTGACCTTCCATAGACCTTTCATTAACACTTTCAGAATAGTTTTCTTTACAGTTTCATGGGAGTTAACACACTTGTATAAGTAGTGGGTGCATATTAGTCAGCAGTGCAATGAAACAACAAGTCTATAAATGATCCCTCCTCTAGTCACACTATTCATTATCGCTGCTACCTCATCTTAGAGGTGCTAACTTAGAAAGAAGGCTTAGAGCTAAGAAAAGTTAACTTAATATTTTGGTTTTGCTTTAGTGCATTTTGGAACCACTCTTTGAAAACAATTGTTCAAGTACAACTTCTCAGTAGCAAAGTTGGTTCCTTCACAGAGAATTTAAACAATGTAATAGAATGGAAGTAGGTTTATTTACTTTCAAGGAAAAAGAGCAAACACTTAATGAGCTCTGCCTTACGTTGCTCAGGTGTCTCTTGCCTTTCAATTTAGTAAACCTTTTGCTTTGTATATGAAGTTACAATAAAATTGTCCTTTCATGTGTGTGCACAGACAGTATAACCTGTTTATATTTGGTCTTTTGATGTGAAGTCAACCTACCACAGATTGAAATCAGGTAGTGAAGCCCTTACTGGAATGTTAGAAAGCTCTTGTGCTGTCAGGAATATAGGCTGATTTTGTGCAGACTAAAATAATCACCCTAGCTGGTGTAGCTGTTCAAAAAAACAAACATGATGTTTCCTACTGCAATAACAGGTACTTTGTAAGTGTTTTGCATGTATTAGAAGGAGCATACAAGCTACTGGGGAGGTTACCTTGTCTTAGTTTTCCCGTTCTCCAGAAGCATATCTGGACGTCTTCACAAGCTCCGGAGTTTGAAGGTGGCATTTGGTCTTAGGTCAAAATTATTTAGGATAATATTCAACTTGTTTCATAGTTTTGAAATAGAAACACCAGTAAGTATCCTAAATGTATGTATACTTTACTGAATTTAAGCATCAATGGTCATATCATGATCTGGAGTGTCAAAGTTCAATAGTAGAGCTTCTTATGACTTGACGCAATCACCCTTATCTGTTAGATTCCTCAAGCTACTAAGCCCTGTGGTCTCTGCCAGTTATGCAGCTAGCCTTGTTTTTTCCTTATGCCTCGTAATGTTTTTTTTTTCCAAATTGGTGCTCTCATCCTGTCTTAGTTGCTCCTTGCAGGGTCTGTTTCATCTGGAGTGCTCTTTGCTGTCACACGTTTTTCTGAAGTGCTCTACCTACTTTCATTTTCAGACCTGTAGAGTACAGTGGCTTACCCCCATCAACTCTTCTAGATCTTTTTAAATTCCGTGTCTGTTGGCAGTCAGACTCTTTGAGCTTTACGTCCTCTTCACCATCCTCAACAGGCTGTCATTTATATGTCTCAGTTGTACTCTGAATTGTCTCATCACTGTAGTTTTGCAGCTTCACTTAAAAGTCTTAGCATTTTTTCTTAATTTTTTAGGCTGCTACAATTGAAAGTTGAATTCTCCCTCATCTTTTTGCTTGCTTCAGTCAAAAGTTATGCTTCAAATAACAATATGGAATATAGATTCCAGGAAGCGATTTCCAAGATTAACCCTTTCATTGTGAGGGTTATAGTAGTAGGCGTCAAAACATGAACTAGTCAAGTATCATGTTTGTAATTTGTTGCTTCAGAGATGGTTTATCTCTGGTAAGTCACTTTATTTGCATGAGAATGAAAATTGTGCATGTTTTGTTTGCTGATAAATGCTTACAGGAGTCAGCAGCGTTCCATAAACTGTTGGAGAAGTGTTTGTGCAGGTAGCCTTTCATAGCTAATGGTAACATACAAATGTTGTATCTCATGTAAGGGGCATTCACTTCTATCAGTTTTAGACACCTTTTCTAGTCACAGTGCATGTCTCCAGCCTGTCATTGCTTGCCACTGCTACAGGGCATTATGTACCCCAGAGCCTCAGAAAGGGGGATTTCTAAATGGAGGAGGAGTTAGTAGCAGCTTTGCTAAGTGGTCTGTTCACGTTTCAAGCTTTTATTTCAGTTCAAGTGAATTGTGTACCAGAGCGAGGGAGGCCTGTAACATCTTCTTTCAAATGTAGGGGTGTTTGGTTGCTTAAATGAGGTGGTATCTGATATGGATGGCTGGGAACACTCACATCTCAGTGATGTTAATTTTAGAGGCTTCCCATCAAAATGATAGCACAGACCAAGTTATTTGAAGCATGATGAGTAGCCCATTTTAGTTAAAGGAATGAATTGTTGCAGAAACAATTCTGAAAAACAATGGTAAAGCTGTCATAAATAAGCTTTTGTGATTATCTTCACCTTTTCACCTGTATTATTTTAGGTGTCTGCCTAATAGCCTTTCTTCTTTACCATTTCTTTTTCTCTCAGTCTTCCTAATCAAATATCATATCATAGCTTTTAGACAAGAAAGATGACTGTTAAACAAGACTTGCATCTCTTGAAGAGTATCTTAAAGACAAATTGATTTCTCAAAAGGTTTTGGAGACCTTTATGTACAGGTTTGAGTATGCTGGCCAGACAAAATGAATTGGCATTCTATAAAGGACAACATTTAATTATAAGCATGGGGGTATTAATATAACTTTTTGGTTGCTACTGAAGCTGTTCATACTAAAGCTGATTTGGTGGCTAAAAACGTATGTTCCATAGGCCTTCTTCACTTGATACACACTTTTTTAGGTGGTTAATTGAACTGGAACCATTCAGACTGTGATTTGGGTTTAGAAAAGCCACACTTTTTTTTCACTATGGAAGACACAGTTGTGGTGCCATAATTCAATTAACGGATCACCTATGAAACATTTGATTCCTTCTCACCACACTAATAAGGTCTTTCTGAAGTGCATTAGTCAACTTAGTATACTAAAACGTTTCAGAACCATGGTACAATATTGTAACTAAACGTTTTATTTTTTTAAAATAATTACTCATGGAAAAACATTTTACTGATTTATAATATCTCTTCTAGATGAAGAGGGAAATCAAGATGAATCACTGGAGTCAAAGGTGAGGAGATAAGTTTCTAGTCATTCTGTTTTACCTGTGGAATGAGAGCAAAGGTCTGAAATTCAGAACAATAATTTGATTTTAGATTTTAAGCTTTTCTGTAGCTCTTGCTGTCCCATTCATTTCTACTGTGCATCAGAATAATTAATATTGTGTTACAAGTTTGAAACATTTTTTTCAAAGACCTGAAAGGGTTAGAGCCAATGAGAGCTGATAGTGGTAGCTCAACTTACTTTTGATGCTGTTAATTAATCATATCTTTTAAGAAGTTTTTTTTAATGGGTTTTTAGCCAGCTGCTGCTTCTCAGTTTCTAATCTTCTAAATTACGTGGCTGCTTTCCTTCAGACTTTGTCTGCAGAGGACCAGGTAAAGGATCATTCCACAGGAGCTCGTGTGGTAGCAGGTCAGATCTTCCTTGAATCTGGGAAATCGGACTCTCAATCAGAGAATGAAGAGAACTTTCACAGTCAAGAAGAGGAAAAAGAGAATTCACTGGAAGAGTTGAACTCTCTAGAAATGTCAAATCTATTAAATAAGGATTTGGAAGAAGCAGAAATACAGAGTCCAGGTAACTGCTCACAGACTTTTGAACAAGTGGCAACAAAGGTGCATCTGAGTAATTCCAGCATGTGGGTGAACATAAACAGTAATTTTGAACATGTGAAATAACTAGTGTCTCAGCCTTTCTGTAGTGGGATGGTAATTGCTGCCTGTCTCATTAGAAAGTAGCATTAAAAAGTTTTTAAATGTATTGTAATTGAAATCTGAGTGGTTATTTTCAGAAGCGCTTGAAAGAATTTTCTATTTTTTTTGTTGTTTCCATCTTGCTGGAAACCTTTAACTGTCAGGTAGGGAAAGCCCTGATTTCTTCAAATAGGACTCAAGTACAGATCCTGTGCTCTATCTATGTGCGCCAGCAATACAAAGGGAAATTGCATCAGTGTTTTTCAACCCTCTGGCTGTTTGCCTGGCAAGTCAATTGTCAGAAAAGGAACAAATAGTAATGTAAAGACAAGCTTCTTAGAACAGCATTGAGAGCCTCAGGCCAGTATCTAAATTGCATATAAACTTCATGAAGTTTTTAAATATAGGCAAAACGTTATGTCTTGGGCCTGAATTCCCAGGAAGTTCTAATACGGGTTTTTTACTACATAATTTTGTTACAATTTTTTTGATTTGCAGTTAGTAGTAGATGATAACTAGATGGCACGGTTGAGTACCTTAACCTATGCAGCAGAGTCTTCCTTTTCACTTGTCCATAAAAAGTAAATCTTCAATATTACTGAAAAAATAATTATGTGGTACTAATGGTATTTATCTGTCTTCTCAACTCAGATTGAAATGTCGCAAGCAGGAGTTATTTAAATGAGCTCAGTAATGTAATAACTCTGTTTTCTAATAAGCTCTTTCCTTATTAGAGTAGAACTAGTATCAGTTTGTGAAAACTCACTAATAATCTTAACGATTGCTTTTGATGCTGTGTTGTACAGGAAAAAGATATATAAAATCCACTAAATATCTTTCTGCAAAAAAACAGTGATCTAAGCACCATATTTAGTCAGTGAAGTTGATTTCAAAAGTAAACTTTAAGATACTTTTAATCGAATACAAAAATGTATCCAGCTGTCCGGCTTCTTGAGAACTAAGGTTTTTAACTATAACTGTCAATGTACTGCAAGTGACTTTTAAGTTTAAGTCTTGCGCAGTTTTTGGAACATCTTATGAATTAAACAAGCAGTGTGAATGAAGGGACTTTTCACTGAAAAAAGCAGTTCTGAAAGAAAAGTACTTGTTTTCTGTCAGGAGAAACGACTGCTAAAGGACAGCTTTACTGACAAACTCTTTAACTGAGCATCTGTCTGAGGTACAGATGTTACACCCACAGATGAGCTACTGGTGACAGGACTGCATTAACGGACATGAGAGCTTTTCTAAGAGCAGTTTATCTGTATCTACTGTGTATGGTCATGAGATTGCATGGAAAAAATTATGTTGTACAAGTTTCCACGTATATTTTGTAGGATATGGAGCATTAAAAATCAGTAATTTACAATTAGTACTAGTAAAGCTTTTAACCTTCTAAGAAAGTTGTCCTGCTTTCTTCTGATGAGTGAGGAGATTGTGTGTAAAGAAAATGATATTTTTTTAGTTATTGCTATTTTGTGTTCCAGGGTTTTGTAACACTAAAGTTCCATGCTAACAATTTTTACTGAAAACTAGTCACAAATTTATACAGAGCTGGCAATTCCTGTTACATTTATTTTCCTATTTGGAAGAATCTTACAGTAATGTTGCCAATATTTATAAGTAATCTATATTTGGGTTTCTGCAGCATAGAGTATGAAATGAGATATAAATAAATCAGGACAAAATATAATAAATGCCACATATTTTATTCAGACATAGTAAAGAGGTAAATTGCTTCTGGAGCACTTAATTTGACAAAGGTAATTTATCCTCTGGGTAAATTTTTTGCCACACTTTGTATTTGTCAGTCTGTAAGTATATAATAAAATAACTATGGTGTGCATTTTAACCTGTGATTGCATCACTGTGTTGCTCTTGGTGTTAGTATTTGTTACTATCCAGGAGCAAAACCAGCATTATGGTTGAATTTAGAACTAAAAAATTGCAAACAGGAGCATTAGGGCAGAGTAATTGCATAACTTTAGCATGAAGCTAAATCTCATGCAGAGGCACTGTGTAAAAGCTGATTTCAATACAGGAGACAAGGTATTTGTCAATACAGGAAACAATACAAATAAAACCTTGAGTTCTCAAGTAGTATTAATATCCTGGACCTGGAGCTCATTCAAATGACAATGATAAGAGGTCCCATAAGTTGTAGTTACATGTAGCCTTAGCAGGAATTTGTACGTTACTTTGTAGTTAACAGATGTCTGAAATTATTCCAGGCTAATTGCATCTTAACACATTAATTTTGAGCGCAGTTACTGAAAATAACACTTTTCCATGTGTGATATAATTAACTTGGAAGCGGTGTGGTGGAACCTCTGCCAAGGAATCCAGTTATGAAGAGCAATTTGGACAGGGCAAACCATACCTGAAGGTTTCCTTTTGATTGAAAAAAATCATCATGAAATATTTTATTTAATATAGTGTTCAGGCCTTTCAGTTATAGACCCTTGGAAAAAGAACTAGCTTTCTCTATAATGACAAAAATTACAAAGTTAATTTGAAAAAGCTGTATCATTGACATTGTCAATTGCATGATTTTGCAAGTGTTTTCAAATGAAGCTGAATCCACTGTTGGATTTACCTTAGTGAAACAGGAAGACTTTTATGAAACTCTAATTGAAATAATTCCATCTTCAAAAAACAGAGAAATCTTAGTCTTCATAGAAGATTGATTTTATTTTACAATATTGTAGTATTGGAATCAGTAACCTTCGAAGTTCTAGTGCATGAGAAATGATAAATTGTGCTGTTCAAAGTAATTTTGAATGCAACTAAATATACGGGCAAAATGAAGTAATGTTTTTAATCTAAGTATATTCAAGAGGAGGAAATTACTGGACTTGTAGTGATGAGAATCCTTCCATCCAAATCACAGTGATTTCGTTTAAGTCTTTTCATATAGTTGTATGTTCAAGTGTACTCCCAGTTGGTATTTAAGTACTTTCAGTATAGCATTTAGTGATGTGTGTTGTTCTGTCGTGGTTGTGTCTAACTCTGGGGCTAAAATGAGTGTGCTCTGGAATGCACTTCAAGGGTGCATTACAAGGTCTTTTGCAGAGAAAGTGCAAGGAAAGACTGTTTATTTTGGTAAGCAATAAAAAATGTAACTTAGATTTGCCTTCTCCAATCTAAACAATATTTTCTTTGCTTAGAACTAAGAATATAAAAAACCACATACCTTCTGCTTCACTTCATAATTAAAACTAAGAATTACATTTTTCAAGTACTTATTAGGAAAAGAATTGCTACTTCAAGCTTTTGTAAGTTAGAAATTTTACTGAAAATTTGATTAATTGTAGTTCATAGAAATTAAAACCAACATAGGAGCACTTTTGTGTATGTAATATCTGATTTTAATTTGGGAATAAAGGAGAGTAGTCTAATTCCTGGCTGTGTATTTTCAGTTTTGACAGCTATTGGAGGCACTGCAGATGGTGAACCTTGCCACTTCCCCTTTTTGTTTATGGAGAAGGAATATGTGGAGTGCACTGCGGATGGGAGGGAAGATGGCAGGCTTTGGTGTGCAACAACCTATGATTACAAGAAAGATCAGAAGTGGGGCTTCTGTGAATGTAAGCAACCTTTCAGTTCTCTTATCACTCTTTATTTCAGGATGTAGAAGTCCCTGGCCACTCTATACCATGATAAACAAGTAGTTATAAAGACAAAGTTTTCATGATGGAAGAAGCTTTAATGCAAAGGCCACTTCTCAGAGCTGATTAGGAAATCTTGCAGTGAAGGCCTTTATAAAACTGTTTCTGAGGCTGCAGGAGGACAGGGGTTTGCCAGTGTTGCCCATTATACTTACTGATTTGTTGCAGAGAGGCAACCCTCTCTAGAACATGGCCTTCTAATGGAGGAACCTGCACAGCTTGCTTTTGAACAATGAATGAAAAAGACATTTTATCAGCAAACTTGTACATGAGAGACATCACACAAGAAGAAATTATCAATATATCCACCACCTCCATTAAACGGCTTTTTGTAATCACTTAGCTTGTTTATTGTTCTTGAAAAACATGTTTCTGGCTGTATTTTCCCTTTAGAACCAATAGGAATGTTGAGAGACTAGTCTTGAGCAGTATAATTGGAGTTCTTAATGCTTTTTTGTTTTGTTTTTTTTAAGCTGAAGAGCAGTCTAATAAGAGGAGGCAGATGCAAGAAGCTGAGGATGTCTATCAGATTGGAATGAAAATCCTTAATGAAAGCAGTAAAAAGGCTCAGAAGAAAGTGTAAGTATACCTCATCCACCCCCACAGGAGAAGGATGACATGGCTGGTCACTCTTGCTTAACTCGTACTTGAAATGAGTTTCCCTGAGATTTTGAGCTTTATAGGACTCAACATCAAACCAGGCAATGATAGAAAATAAATAGTAAATTCAGGGTATTTAGAAAAACAAATCTATGCCTGCATTCCTTTGAATGCAGTAAAAATTGTGTAAGATTAATTTCTGAAGGGTAGGTGTCATCAAAACACTGACTTAATGCAAGATGATCCTGCAGTTCTCTAGCCCCAGTTTATATGTGGCAACTGCCCAGGAAAATGAGAACATGATACGAGATCATAGTCCTTTTTCAGATGTTTCTTAGTCTTCATCTCATTCTGCTGCAAAGACTAAGTGGGAAAAATTGGCAGTTCTTGTCCTGGTCTGTTTTTTCTCCTGGTTTCTGATGGTTTTGGTCACCATAAAAATAGTATTAAACTTAAGCTCAATAAGCCATTAAAATTCTAATAATGAATGTTGTTAGAAAGAAGAGGGTAATGCTTGTAGAGAAAACGAAAAATACGAAAGCAATTAGTGTTCTGTTCGTTCTGCTCTCTATTTTCTCTTCTGTATACATCCAGTTACTGATTAAATAGCTGTGGGCTTACCCCTATAATTTAGAATAGCTATGTTAATTTAGATCTTTCTCGTATTCTTCTTGACAACTTCTTCAGTAAGTGGTGGCTTCTGCTGATTAATATGTGAGGACTATAACTGTTTTAAATTTGTTTGTGGAAATAAGGAGGTGTTTTTCTAGTTGGTATCAGGGAAACTGAGGCACATCTAGTGGTTGTCTGCGCCTTGAGAAAGGGACGCAATCTGTTGGATTCTGAGTAGTATTTTTTGGTATAAAATAATGTAAGAATTGTAAAACAATATAAGATGTTAGTTCTCTTGTACACCTTACACTTTCTTAGAAGATAAAGTTCTGTGAGGAACTAGATGTGCTAGTATGTCCTAAAGAACGAGAACAAGTCTGAGGATAGAAAGGAGGAAAAGTAAATAAACATCTTGGAGTGCTATGAAAGGTCTCTGAGACGAAGTTGAAGCAGGCTCGACAATACTGTGTTACCATGTATTAGTTTACGGGTTTTAAATTGCTGTGAAACCAGCTGCAATAAGCCCTAGGACTGAAATAGAAAGAGGAGTTTCCAGAGATCCTTCTCATTGTTAGCACAGCTGTTTCATCACAAAATTGATCACAGATACAGGTGCTTTGGGCCCAAGGCTTGGTGTTTTCACTGGAGTGGTTTTGTACTCAAATGGAAGAGACTCCATAGTCTTTTTCAGGCTTCTTCTTTCTATTGTGATCTAGGAGATGGTGACAGGAGTGGTTCTACTGGATACCTAGTACCGAACTTAAAATTATGGCTAAAAAATGTAATCGTTTGACTCTAAATTTCTTGTATATCTTAGAGGAGAGGAAATGTATACTGCTTTGCTTATGGAGTAGAGCAAAAACTAAAATTTAGTTTGTCCATTAGCAAAATAATGAGTTGTTGTTGATGTTGATGATTTGTAGCTAGAACAAATGACTGTAGGTAGATGCATTTGTAGAAAATAAGAGGCTAAAACAGAGAAACAAGACACTTCTCCAGAAACTTCAGGTTTATAAAAGGAATCTGCTTCTTTGCCTCGAGTTGACAAAGAAATTGTTTTCTCTTAAGAGCATATCAGTATCTTCTGAAAGCAGCTGACATGAATCATACCAAGGCCATGGAGAAAGTGTCTTATGCTTTGTTGTTTGGGGATTACTTGAAGCAGAACATCCAGTCATCAAAAGAACTGTTTGAAAAACTAACAGAAGAAGGTTCTCCTAAAGGACAAATGGTATGTATGTCCTTAGAATCTACAGATGTTTCTATAGGTTTATAAATTGTTTATAGATTGTACTTACTATAAGGTGCTTTTATAGATGGCACCTGCAGCCTCAGACTCAACACAAACAGATCTTCTCTTTGAGTTTAAGAAAACAACATTTAACTACCAGTAATATGGGATGATGGTGGTCTTTTAATTTTTTTCCTGTTGCATGACTGACTACATTGGATGTATACGTAAAAAAAACGGGTAGATACAGGTGTCTCCAGCCCACAAACCTTTTGAATCTGTGTACTTTTTTTGTGGGTTTTGTGGGATGTTGTGGCTTTTCATTTGCAGTTTTCACTGAGATGGGAAAGTACACACCACTTTTTTATCTGGGAAATAAAAACTCCTAGGAATCTTGACAGCTGTTTAGTGGATTGGGGTGTGCTTTATCCCTGTGCCTTTGAGCACAGAATTGTTCATACTTGCTGTTACAAAATGTCATAAAATATGGGTATTAATGATTTTAATGTCTCTGTATCTGCATATACTTATTGTTTAGTTCTTTCTTGGTTTGGAAGTGTCAGCTTCTTAAGGAACTATTAATTTTCTCTTACCTCTTTGGCTACCAAATCTACAGCTGTTCCCTGTTTAATGGTGGAGTACTGGTTTACCATAGAAAGCAGGAGCATGTTTTCTCTAGCGACTTTATCTCTCAATGAAGCTAGAGTCCAATACTGTCTGCATGAGAATTTTTGTGTGTGCTTTCAGATTGCCTAGAATGGTGTAAGAACATTGTGAAATACAGACATCTGTATATATATGTTATCTTCTGTGCTACTAGTTTCTATTCTGAGCCATCAGCTGTAACAGGTGTTATAGGTAGAGCAGTAACTATGTAAATTTTAAGAACAAAAATAACTTCTGAGAGCCTCAGCCAAAGAGCTCTGTGCATTTTGACTGTTTGTAGTCACAGTTGCAACTAACTCATGGCAGAACAGATGCAAGACTGTAAATTCACAGGATCTGTTAGACAGTGAATTAAACAGTACAAGTCTTCTAGAGAAGGCCATGGTTCATATGTTTGCACTGGTGTATGAGACAAACTGGGTACATGAATAGCCTGACTGATACCACTTAGCTTCAGTCGAGGGTCTTTAAACTGGGATACTTTCACTGTTTAGAACCTTTGGATCTACACTTGGCATTCAGGGAAGTAGTAGTTTGTTCCTTGCATTTGATTCACTCACCTGAATTTGGGTGAGACACTAATTTATGGTAGCATCCTAAGCAACTGAGTAATTTAGAAACTTCATACTTTGAAAGGAGCAGGGAAGAGTGTAGATATAGGAAGTACCAAACTGAAGGTAGAGCTTGGCGTACTCTTCTCTGCTTTGAATCTTTATGCTTATGTATTCCAGGAAAACCAATCCTTGATTTTTCAAAGCATGTGCTGACAAACTTTATTTTATTTCTAGGCTCTTGGATTTCTATATGCATCTGGTCTAGGAGTCAATTCTAGTCAAGCGAAGGTAATTTAGAAATTTTCAGTGTGTGTTCTTGTGTTTTCTCTTGGGGGCAGATGTTAAATAACCAATGATTTTGTTTTAAGGCCCTGGTGTATTACACTTTTGGAGCTTTAGGAGGAAATCTGATCGCTCATATGATCTTGGTAAGTAAGATGGTTAATAACTTTAAACATGCAAGAGTGTTTTTGTACTCCTGCATTTTCAGTGTTAAGATTACCTTTCATTTGAATACACTGTCCAAATTAGATTGTTTTGCATGCATTGGGTGGGCAGTAGTATCTTCCCCATTATTCATTTTTAATGTAAGGAAGGATGAGTCTGCTCATTTTAAGTTATATACCACTATGAATTTAGAATTTACATCTTGTGACTTAAATCAGAATTGTCAGACTTAAAATTTTTGTAATCTAATGAGAACTATGAAAGAGATCTTTACAGAAGATGCTGTTTTAATCAGTATTCTGAGATTTAAGACAAAGTGCAAAGTGTAAGTAAAAGGCTTTACATGTTCACCCTTAAGTATCATTGTGCTTATTTGCTTTTTCTTGAGTAATATCCAAACTATATTGGCCATGTTTAACCTTTAATAGCATCAGTCGTTTGCTTTTAATGCAGCTACAATGGACTTGTGGCCTTTGTCCTGCCTATTGTCTTGTCAAATTCTTGCTCAAGTAATGTGAAAAAAGTTTGTAACGTGGCAAAAAGTGTGTTCTCAAGTGACTGATAGTCCCATATTTATATATTTTCCTTTCTAGGGTTACCGGTACTGGGCTGGGATAGGAGTCCTTCAGAGTTGTGAATCTGCTCTCACTCACTACCGACTTGTAGCTAATCACGGTAAAAACCTTTTACTAGGGTAACATTCTTGACTTTCTATGTAATTCTATATCATTCAACTAGAAGATACTAAAGTACTCTCAACACTAATAGTATAAACAGAGAATTCTTCTATTAAACAAGTTATCCCTTTGGCTCTGAATCACAATATTTTTATCTCTATTGAAATGTCTTAGAGGGTGTCAGAGTAATTAATTCTGAGTAACAACTTAAAGCTCTGTATACATCTGGGTTTAGTAAGTTATGGTGTAACTTCTGTATTGAAAAACCTGTCTGAAAATTTATCTCGTCTGTTTTCCAGTTGCTAGTGACATTTCTTTGACTGGTGGCACAGTGGTTCAGCGAATTCGCTTAGCAGATGAAGTAGAAAATCCAGGAATGGCAAGTGGGATGCTAGAAGAAGACTTGATCCAGTATTACCAGTTTTTAGCAGAGAAAGGAGATGTACAAGCACAGGTAAGATTCAGTTCACCTGATGGCATGCAGACATTTTCAAGAATTACAGGAGCAACTTTATGAAATATGGAAAGACATTGGAACTTTAGTGTTCTCTTCATCCTGAATATACCTGATTGCTGTTTCCCCATTAGTTTTTATGTGAAGAGACTTATATTTTAATGTAAGGTAGAACTTGGACAGAAAATGCAATTTTTTTTTTTTAAATAAGTCCAAAACATTACAACTTCAGTGGCTTAGGAATGAGGTCTTGGCATTCACTAGAAACCAGCCAGACTACTTCAAGGATAGCTTTAGATGTTGTGGAGGAAGGCTTGATTAAAAAAAACTGGCCTAGACAGGAGATTTCAATTTTTCACTGCTCCTGCTGTTGCCTGACTTCTGCATGCTGCAGTCTGGATCTCTTCTACACACAGTGCAGGAGGGGAGAATGCTAATAGAGGCAAATTGTCACAATCCAACTTGGTCATGTATGACTTAGGTAGTCAGGATTCAAATGAACTGTTGTTACTTTGCATCCGGGACAGTATGTCACTTCTATCTAGGATAAATTTCCATTTAGGCTAGTGTAAAAAAATAGGACTGTACTGTAGTTATTGAAGCAAATCTGTGCCTTCAAACTTTGTGCCATCTTTAACTCTGATATTGTCTGCCTTTGTGCATGTAATAAGCTCACCAGTATCTGTATTGCTAGGAAAAGTGATTTACTTGCAATGTAAAATTTATTTTTAGGTTGGCCTTGGACAGTTGCACTTGCATGGAGGAAGAGGAGTAGAGCAAAATCATCAGGTAACTTTTCTCTATATCTCTGATGCATATTACATTTGGTTGAGGGAGAGAAAGTATAACTGATACAAGAGTGATGCAGAAGTGCATAAGTACCACTGCATGGTAGGTAACTATTTCAACAGCCTTGTTCAATAAAACTTAATCCTTATGTGACTAGAAGATGGAACTGATTTTTTTACATAATCAAAGACTAACTGTCTTAGAAATTAATGTCAAAAACAAAAAGGTCTTTTCATCAGGTAGTGCTTGAGCTGGCTGAGCTTTTTTACGTGTGGTACAATCTTCATGATGCAGTGGGCATACATTAGTGATGATAATCCAGTTTATGTGGCTTGCAAGAATATTTTGCTTCTGTAGACAAAACAGTGCAATTTGAAATACTCAAGATAGTAAGTGTGCATAGAAAATAGAGCTTCTGTTGACATAAGCCAACCTAGCTATTTCTTATGGAAGTTAAAATAGTTAACCTCATCTTGAAGTATGTATTGAGAAAATGGAGAGCTAGGGATGTGCGGTCCTGAGGATTATTTCATCCAGTTAAGTGATTATTTTACATACATTATTTACTGGCCGTCATATTTAAAATACCAAAAAATAACTGCTTCAGGAGAGTTCAGAGATGATAATGAGTGGTCAGGAGGTGTAGAACCAAATTCCACATAAAAGTACAATAGGAATTGGCAAATTTCTCCTATTCAGAACAGGGTTTGAAGGTACAATAAGAAAGTTAGATTTCCCTGTGTGGTTTGTGCATAGTAGCAGTTGTAGTTTGTTGGGTTTTTTCTTCTGCTTTTTGGAATGCACTGATTAGAAGAATTGCTGCTTAATGTTGCAATTATACAAGTGAAGAGCCGTGTTACGTATATTAAATTAGATGGGATTGATAACTTTTCTTCCCAGAAGAACTTGGTAACTTGGCAAACAACCTACCTGCCTCTGTTCCATTTGTGAGAAAAGTTACTCAAATCATAGCCATGGTGGTTAAAACACTTGTTTTCTTCTCTACAGCGAGCATTTGAATACTTCAATCAAGCAGCTAATGCTGGCAATTCACATGCTATGGCTTTTCTAGGAAAGGTAAGATATGAACACTCTCAAAAGTAAACGGACTGCCTTGCAATGAAAAATAGCAAATGTTTCTTACTTTCTGACATCTGGCAGTCTAAAACTTGAATGCTAGAATCTAAGTACTTCTGGTTTGCTACTTTTTAAAATTTTTGTGCAAGATTTGAGTGTTGTAGTCTGTTATGTCTTGTCTGAGTTTTCCTTTCCTTTAGGAACTTCTGTTTTTTTCTAAATAGTGCTTGAACTAGAAGGTTGAGAGTTTTTTAATCGAATCATTAAATACCTAAATGTCTTTTCTCTGTGGTAGAATTCAAAACTCTAAATAGGCAACTATTCCACACAGTGTGGGGGGAAAAGCTAGGCTTCTCAAAACTTTGTCCAGTAGGAAATACTAAGTTGAGAAAGGAAATGGGAAGCACATTCTTACACTGTGTAGAAAATTGAGGCATCTGAGTCAGAATTGCCAATAGGTCTGCACTTACTGAGCTAAAGCTGGAATCTTATCTGCAGGATAAGCCATTGTTTCAGTTTTCTCAGATTAAAGGTCTTTTTGTCTAAGAGCAGATCTTCCCTGACCAATCTGGTTGCCTTCTGTGGTGGAGTGGCAACAATGGTCAACAAGGGGAGAATGACTGATGTCAGCTACTAGACTTCTGTAAGGCGTTTGGTATGGTCCCATACAATATCCTTACCTTCAGATTGGAGAGACCTGGATTCAGTGCATGGGATATTTGGTGGATAAGGAATTGACTGGATGGATATAGCCAGAGAGTTGTGATCAATGGCTCTATGCCCAGGTGGAGGCTGGTGATAAGTGTGATCCCTTGGGGCTCTGTCTTGGGACCGATGCTCTTTAATATCTTTACCAGTGTCACAGACAGACTGAGCACAGCCTCAGCAAGTTTGCAGATGACGCAGTTGACACAACAGAAGGGTGGGATGCCATCCAAAGGGACCTGGACAAACCTGAGAAGTGGGCCCACAAGAACATCATGAAGTTCAGCAAGTGCAAGTGGGAGGACTGCACCTGTACAAATACGAGTACAGACTGGAAGATGATCTCATTGAGAGCAGCCCTGCGAAGAAGGACTTGAGGGATCTCACTGGTGAAAAGCTGGACATGACCCAGCAATGTGCACTTGTGGCCCAAAAGGCAAACACCATCCTGGCCTGCATCAAAAGAGGAGTGGCCAACAGGCTGAGGGAGGCAATTTACCCCCTCTACTCAGCCCTCGTGAGACCCCACCTGAAGTGCTGTGTCCAGATCTGCAGTCCTCAGCACAGGAAAGACATAAACCTGTTGGAGTGAGTCCAGTGGAGGGCCAACAAAATGATCAGAGGGATGGAGCACCTCTCCAGTGCAGACAGGCTGAGACAACTGGACTTCTTCAGCCTGGAGAAGAGAAGGCTCCAGGGAGACCTCACTACAGCCTTCCAGTACCTAAATGGAACTTACAAAAATGAGGGAGAGCAACATTTTGCACANGTGAGACCCCACCTGAAGTGCTGTGTCCAGATCTGCAGTCCTCAGCACAGGAAAGACATAAACCTGTTGGAGTGAGTCCAGTGGAGGGCCAACAAAATGATCAGAGGGATGGAGCACCTCTCCAGTGCAGACAGGCTGAGACAACTGGACTTCTTCAGCCTGGAGAAGAGAAGGCTCCAGGGAGACCTCACTACAGCCTTCCAGTACCTAAATGGAACTTACAAAAATGAGGGAGAGCAACATTTTGCACAACAGATAGTGATAGGACAAGGGGGAATGGTTTTAAGCTAAATGAGGAGGGAGTTGGGTTAAATGTTAGGCAGAAGTTCTTTATTCAGAGGGTGGTGAGGCACTGGAACAGGTAGCCCAGAGAAGTTGTGGGTGTCCCATCCCTGGAAGTGTTCAAGGCCGGGCTGGATTGGGCCCTAAGCAACCTGATCTAGTGGCTAGCATCCGTGCCTATGGCATGGTAGCTGTAACTAGATGATCTTTAACCCAATCTGTTCTGATTTTCAATCTAAAACTTGATTGGCAAGCTGCTGGTGGTGATGATGATAATGCATTACTGCCCAGAAAGGTATTTAGGTCACTTGCCTGAGATCTGGGTTGCAGACTACCTTCAGTGTGTGAGGAGCTAAATCTTTATTACTCCGTTTGAGTACCCTCTCAAATTAGGCTACAATAAGCAACAGCTCTACCCCATCTTTTTCAGACTGTCATTGCAGTAGAGGATGCAAAATTCATGTCTTTAAAGACGGAAGAAATTGCAGTTCCTGCTTTCTGTATTGCTTGAGTGTTTTGTGGCTATTAAATGCTGAAGTGAACAATGTTTAGTAACCAATTTTTGCTTTGTTTTCTCAAAGTATTTTGACTGCCAATACAATTTGACTTGGACTGGTTTTTAAGCTTTTTGCCTGATTACATGTCTTTCACTGCACATTGGTAGGGATTAAAAATGAAGGGTATTGTCATGAAAACTTTTTAATTTTATAGGCAGTTCATTTTCCATTAGACAGTTAAAACCCTTTGAATTTTACAGCAGAGAGATGTATTTTCTTCTTCTTGGCAAGTTCTAATGATTATTCAGTAATGCAATAGTCAATCTAAGTACAATAGATTCTCATATGCAAAGTGAAGATGCTTTATGGTCTTCAAGCTAAACTGGCTTCTTTGGCTGTTCTTCAGTAATTGCTTTCTCTTTCAGATGTACTCAGAAGGAAGTGATGTTGTACCTCAGAGCAATGAAACAGCCCTTCAGTATTTCAAGAAAGCTGCTGATATGGTATGATTATCTGTAAGCTGGAAATACAGCATGTGCACTAAGAAGTTGATTTAGCTTCAAAATGCTGCAAATGCTTCGTGTGCCCTTCCATGTGCACACACCTACTCCCAGCTTCTGTCCCAAATTAGCCCATAATTAAACTGTGCTTGTCTAAGGTAACAAAAACTGCTCTGGATATGGTGCTTCATGAAGCTATGTTCAGCCTAAGGAATCTAACTCTCATGAATAGAGTCTCTGTTTAATCAGTATGAAATACTGTCGACATAAATAGTCTGCACTTCTGTGAAGTGCTAGTTTTTGTTAATCTGAAGTTGCCTTATCACAGAAATTTACAGTGTGCTGATACTATGGTCTTTTGATTGTGTTTGATGAATATATAATAGTTTTATACCTCTCATCTCATTGGACTTTGTTTTTTGGGATGAAGTTTTTTGATCACGTTAATCCCTCATGTCTATCTTTGACCGATCCCTTATGGTAGTATTTGTACAGTAGTCATCCAGGAACAATTTTTAGCACGTGAAACACAGTAGATTAAGTTCTGAAAGGACTGTTGTAAGGTTACTGTCTTCATGGTTCTACATGCCGCATTCAGAATGTTGTTCCACATCTCTGTGCTAAAGTGAGGATCTCTCAGTGTGCTCATTCCCTACATTCACTGAAGGTTTCTGTCCTGGCGCTGAAGGAATGCCATAGTGCATGCTTTTGCAGGGGTAGTGGTTAGTAATTTAACCCACAGGACAGCCACCATTCTGCCCTTAAGACAGGTTCTTAGAGCCCCTGGAGTTGTTTTGGGAGCTTCTGTAGCTATTAAAGATAAGTAAGCTATTAATGTCCCATCTTTCTAGGGTTATGGGTTCTACAACTTATATGGCACTGTAAAAGTGCACAGTAATCCTTCATAACTAGTATTGAAAGTTTTTTTTCCCTGTTCATCATCTGTATAGTTTCTGAATAAAAGTTACCATAGATGCTGTTACCTCCCTATATAAGTATTAGTAGGAGCAAAAAACAAATCTATCTTGAGTACTATAAGTTTTAGTCATGTTAAAGACATACCAGATTTGAAAGATGTAAGTGTAGGTTTTGCCTTTGTTTGCTGAAGTGTTCTTCTGTGTTTTCAGGGTAATCCAGTTGGACAGAGTGGATTAGGAATGGCTTACCTCTACGGAAGAGGTGTTCCAGTGGTAAGCTTTTGACAGTCGTCTTTCTAATCATAGGTGATTGTGTTACTTTTTGTTGTCAACAGATTTTTTTTTCTCTGGAGGGAAGTACTGCAGAAGGCTTAATTGTGTAAATTTCTGTTACACTGAAAATTCCTTGAGGAAATCTGCAATGTAAGAAAGAAAGCACTATGAAGCTAGCAGCTATGAGAGAAACATTCTGATTTTCCTCTCATAAGTTTGAAAATGTTGCTTAAGCTATTAGAAATACATAGTAGTGTGCATTTTAGCAGGAGGTTTGTGCTTGTCTGTAATTCTCTTGTGAAATAAAACAAATCCTAACTGTCCTCATTTTGTGTCTCTTGTGGGAGTGGAGGAACACTTTGAAACTTCTAATTAGTTCATTTGCTTTATTGCTTTTCCCACAGGAAGGTTTCTTGTCAAATGTTTTATATTTAGCTATGCAAACAGATATTCAAAAGTGTTCTAGAAACAGACCAGAGCTTCCATTCTTGTAAGCATAACTGTTCATAGCAATGCCGTTTATGTGGATGCAAGATTAGAGGTAGCTGCAGAGTTACAACAGGCTAATAGCATTGTAGTCTGTTTCATTTTTTGCTTCCAAATTTTGAACAGGTGAATATTTTCACTGGAACATCTTGCTGTATTTTTTCTGTAGTACAGATCTGTCCTTATACATATGCACATGCATATTTTCTCTCTTAAACTTTGGTGTATTGCAAAGCTCTAATGACTGGACCAAATCTTCCTGCAGAACTATGAGCTAGCACTGAAGTATTTCCAGAAAGCTGCCGAACAGGGATGGGTTGATGGACAACTTCAACTAGGTTCCATGTATTACAGTAAGTGGCATCAAAGTGATTTGCAGGTCTAAGCACCTGCCCTTTCAGTCACTGTTCACTAGGTGGCATTAGAAGTGTGCATACACTGCTCGTAGAATGGGCTTACTACACTGAACTTCTATTTCATTCTGATTTTCCCTAACACTTTCACAATGCTTTTCTTGAGTAATTTTAAAGAGTACTGTATTTCATACAACACTGCTTTTCAAGAGGAATGAATAACAATAATTTAATCTTTCTTTTAGATGGCATTGGAGTCAAGAAAGACTATAAACAAGCTTTGAAATATTTTAACTTGGCCTCTCAGGGTGGCCACATTCTGGCTTTTTATAATCTGGCTCAGATGCATGCTACTGGCACTGGAGTGATGCGATCCTGTCATACTGCTGTTGAGGTAAGATCATCTGTTTATAAAGGTCAATAATACTGACATGCAAGAGAGAGTGATGTGGTTATAGCCAATCTAAGACATTTACAGAAGTGACTGTGGAGTCAAGGCTATCAAAAGGGAAAGTGGTATGTTAGCAAACTCATTTGTATTTTATGAGAAAAATCTTTGGCTTTTATGTTGATATGTCAGGTTTTTATTTGCTTCATTAACTTTGAAGAAAATCAAAAGAATGTAATACAAAACAAACATCAGTATAAGTAGCAAATTCTTCATTTATACCTCGATTTAAGTGTAACAAAAAAGCTGAGATACTGAAGAATAATTCTGAATAAGCATCTGAATCTTACAAGTTACTATCTTTACTTACTAAGACTCTTAAAAGTTACTAAGCATCTATCTGCTTAGCAACTTTTATCTTAAAGTAAGCCTGTCTTAAACAGTATAGTTTCCCTGTCATGTTTTTCATGTGAAATATAAATATTTTGAACAGGCATCAGAATGTTAAAGATTTACTTCTTGCAAAGCCTAAATTTTTGAAGTTCCTGACAACTAGTATCCTCCCCCTTCCTTCTTCTCTGCAGTTGTTTAAGAATGTATGCGAACGGGGGCGTTGGTCTGAAAGACTGATGACCGCCTACAACAGCTATAAAGATGGTGATTCGAATTCTGCTGTGGTTCAGTATCTTCTTCTGGCAGAACAAGGCTATGAAGTTGCACAAAGCAATGCTGCTTTCATACTTGATCAGAGTAAGAACCTGAATACATACTGAAATGGGTTTTTCTGGAGTTGGCATGTTGCAACTTCAATTAAACTCTTGTCCTCTTTCCTGCTCTTCACGTTGGAAAGCAATCAATTTTCATTTTCAGTTCTAAGGATAACTTTCTGGACTAAAAGTTAAAATACATTTAATTTCTGACGTAGAGATTTTTAAATGGCACTTTAGGAAGTTGCACAGTGCTAAAAGTTCTCTTCTGTGGATTTCCTAAGCACGGTTGTAGAAGTGCAAATTGCATTACGTTTACCTTCGGCCTGTCCTATGGATACAAGTTTCAGTGTCTTTTTTTCTTTCTCTTGTAATGCATTTTCTTGGCACCTTCTTCTTTGTGTGACTTTACTGATACTACTCTTGAAGCAGGGATAAGGAACTGGGCAGTTGTTTCTATTAGATTTGAAAAAAAACTTGTCCCATGTGTCTTATTGGAACTAGATGGCTAGAACTTGTATTTGTTAAGAGTTTGAAGTCATAGGGAGATAATGGAAGTACAATGGCAAATCTTTATAGAAACTGCAAAACCCAGTATTTTAACTTCCTCTATACCAAATCCAGATCTCATTGCCAACTTTATATCTTAGTATTGAAAGTACCTATTAGTGGCTGATGGGCTTATCTAACATCTTAATTTCCAGTTAATGTTTTTCAAAGGTGCCTGAGTGAAATCACCTTTAGATAAGGTACAGTAATGACAGTCTTGGCTGGAAGTGCATGCTTGCAAAGAAATAGCATTTTTCCCTGGGTTAAAACTCTGAATGTCTTTACTCAGATATATCTGCATGTCAACTGGAGATTAATTTAGAATTATTTTATACACTTTGTACAGAAAACCTTTGTGTCACCTGTGAGATAATACAGCTGAAACCATAATTACTCTAGAAGTTCAAGTTATAAATCCTTTGAATTGTCTGAACTCTGGCATTTCAGGCACCCTCAAATTATGACATGTACAACTTCTGAAGTAGCTGAAGCACTGCTGTGTAAAACATGGCAGTCTCTGCTTGGTTAAGGAGTTTAAGCCTTTGTTTTACTTGACTGGTCTTGGGTTTCAGATGGCCAAACTATAACAGGTTATACTTCAACCTTGTATTCGTCAAAGTCCAAATTATGTGTTCTTAAGACTTGCATCTTCTGTCATTCCTCAAGTATGCATCAGAATGTCCTACAGCTGGAATGAGAGAGATGCTTGGTAAGCCATAGTTCAGGGTCAACTTACATAGTTTGTTCCTAGATCTTGCGTGGGCAGATAAATGGAAAGGCCATATAAATGAAAGGGGTTTTTATAAGTTTCAGATGGGTTGAATCTTGTTTGTTTTATAACACAGATTGCTTCAAGTTTTTAATTTATTTCAATAGACTGAATATAAGCAGGGGGCGAGTTGTGGTTTTGTGTGCATATACCATGGTTCTATTTAACTGGATTATTTTCTTCTTTAGAAGAAGCTAGCATAGTAGGAGAAAATGAAACCTATCCTCGAGCTTTGCTTCACTGGAATAGAGCAGCTTCTCAAGGTATGTCTGTACCTGACAATTCCAGTCAGTTTATGTTGAGGAATACGTCCAGTGCAGGTTTGCAGCTGCAGTGTTATCTGCAGGTTGAGCTCTGGATGGGAGGAGCCCGAGGCAAGGGGCCATGAACCGCAGGCCTTTTGCATAACAAAGGGCACGGACACCTGTGGCCCAGCCAGGTGACCGGACACTTAGAGGCACAGCAGGAGCCATGGACCCCAGACGTAAGTATGAACAGACTGTGAGGGTATAAAAGCCCAGGGATTCCTTTGTTCAGGGTTCCCCCTCAGAAGCATGATCTCAAGCTGGTTTTTGTGTTAATTGAATTGTTTAAAAGATTCAGGCATATGAGACTCTGCTATTGGAAACCCAGGGTGGAACCAGTAAGGAAAGCTTGTCTGTGAGAGTAGGGAGTCAAGCACCCATCAGCCCTTGGAGCCAGCCCCTGCAAAGGGGCTTCAGTCCCCACAGTAACAGTCTGTAGTGGTGAGAGTGTGATGGCCAGAGTGCCTCCCAAATGGTCAGACAGGAAGGTTTCCTTAACATTTAGGAGACCCATTAGTGTCCAATTTCATAGGTTTTGTAATGAAACGTGTAAGGAAGGAAAGTTTACCTCTTTCTGTCCAACAAAAGTTGTATCCCAGGTAGGGTAGTTGGTGTTCTTTGTTCCATTGTTAGCTATAGTGTTATTGCCATATGCTTGCAGGTGTGAGTCTTTCTGTGGTTCTGAAGACCAAAAGGACTAAAACACAAATGTACTGCATGCTTCTTTTGCCATTCCATATGGAATTATAGAGCTGTGTTAAACAACATCAGCAGTGTTTATACTGACGTTTTAAAAAATATATCTGCTTGGAAAAATATACCCAAAATCCTAAAAAGTAATTTGTTAGTTTTCATCATTTAAAGAAATGCAATTTCCTATTCAAAGTAAGCAGAGTCCAGTGATGAAGAATGTAGCCTTGATGTCCAAACAACACAAATTTAAACTGATGCTTGTGATCCTATCCTAATATAAGCAAAAGTGAACTCAATGATGAAATATCTTGAGGTGTCTTAACTTCCACAGGGGTGCATCTACACTGATGTCTGTCTACTAGTTCTTTACTTTAGAGCAAGAGTATCATGCAAATAGAGCCTAATTCAGACTTTCAAGTCTTTTAGATGAAAGCTAAGAAATTGAGATGATGGAATGGATGATGAGGCACTATTTTTCAAGTTTGCAGTGTCACTGTTTTTAAAACAAAGTTGAGTCCTTTAATGGCCATATAGCAAATGAAAAGTTTTTCTGTAGTAAGTGACTAATTATGAATATGTTATGGGTTTCCAGCTGATTCCACTTCGTAGAAATAAAAATTTTGGTAGAATTACTAGGAAAAGTCTTATCTGCAAATAGAAATTGGTTGTTTTGGTTAGCTTAACCAAACCCAGAAAATAAAAGCTGTTGGGCAGAGGGAGATAAAGAGTTTGTGCAAACTGTGAAAAGTAATACTAAAGCTCCTACTGCATCTTCATAGGAAACAAAAAAGGTTTCTTGGCCTAGCTATTTTATCCTTTTTTGTTGTTTCTTGATTTATAGGATATACTGTTGCAAGAATTAAACTTGGAGATTACCATTTTTATGGGTTTGGTACTGATGTTGATTATGAAACTGCATTTATTCACTACCGACTGGCATCAGAACAGCAGCACAGTGCTCAAGCAATGTTTAATCTGGGCTACATGCATGAGAAGGGATTGGGCATCAAGCAGGTAAGTAAGCTGTAGACTGAGAGTCTGCTTCATTAAAGTACATTTACTAAGATTAGGTTAGATAACTACTTTGGGTGCTATATGGCCACTTAATGGGAATTAGCATGTCTCCCAATACATTCGCCAATAGGAAAGGGACAGGTATATCCAGTTCACACTGAACAATGTGAAGAAATGATGCATAGACAGGGAAGAAAGAGTTGCCTAAAACTGTGAGGATTGGCAAAAGGAGCACCATATGCTTCAGTAATGCTTTCAAGACTTTGAAGTGTAGTGAAATGAATGCAAATCAAGTCCAGGCTCATGATATTTTAGTACAGGATTATTCTGGTCCCCTGAAACAGTAGTCAAATTGTTTCCTGTATTAGGACATTTTTAAAACAAAGTAACAAATGATAAACAGACCAACAATTTATTAGTTATGGTTTTTCAAGTAAGGCAAACCATATTATCTAAAAAAGACAGTGAATCTGCTTCTCCTAAGAAGCCTCTGGTGTATTGCTGTCCATGAGTTAATTAAAACCTATGGAATATAGAGAAACACTTCTCTATATGTGTCAAAATAATGTTATTGGCAATTGCATATTAATTTTGAGCAGCCTACCTTACCATAATGTATGATTAATTCATGCAATTAATGTATGAGTTTAGTAATAACTTGACCTGAAACTTTAAGAAATGGCTTCATTTTCTCTATTTTCAGTGAGCTTCAACATTTTGTTTACATATGCACGTTTTAATTATTCTCTTGTTCTATTAAAAGACCAATTTTTGCTTCTTTTCCCCTAAATTCTTGACGAAATACCAGAACAATGAAGAGCAAGTCTTAGGTCAGTATTGTTTCTTTGGCAGCAGCAGGCAGTCAAAATTTCAAAACTGCTTAATGACCAAGATGTAGAAGTGATAGTATAGTACACAAACTGCATTCTTTCTAAAGTTTACTTTCAAATGTTATTTTAGGGCTCTTTTCTCTTTTTTACTCAGTCCTGAAAAGTAGTTAACTTCTGAAAATAAGCATGCAGCTAAAAGCAGCAGTGCTAAAGTTGGAGGTTTTTTTAAAAAAAATTTCTTTCAGACATGGACTTTTGCTTCTGTCTTGAATATAACATAATTTAGATCAAACAATAAAAAGTCTGAAAATGTTATTGCATTGTGTTCAACATGATGAGAAAAATTATTCCTAATGCTGTCATTTGCACAGAGTATTCTCCAACCTGAAGCAGAGATGGCGACGCACAGAAAGCCAAAATGAGTGTACAGAGGCTCATGATGAGCATATGTAGCCTTGCTTTATACAGAGGAATAATACTTTCTCTTCTTCAGATCCACTATGGAATGAAGAGTTCAACTGCAAGGGAAATAGAGATAGCTAATATAGAAAAGGAGCACTGAGAATGTCTGAGCAAGGAAACCACATGTATAAAACCAGTCTTAGTAATTCTGGATATGTATTGTCTTTGCTTGCTGTGTTCTAAAACTTTACAACTGTAAGATGAGAGGATGGAGAGTTAGGACTGATTAGATAAGGTTAGGAGCTGGGCCAGGATATTTGGAAAAAGGCTAAGCTTGAGTTTTGCATGAAGAAGAATATTTGGCTTTCCTTTCACAGAATGGAAGTTGCTGAATTTTGAGCACCTCCAAAAATGACTGACTGTTAAAATCATATTTCCTAATGTAGTAGGATGTCTACACTGAAGTCTGTTCTTCCACTAGAGGCCTCCAGATGTGACATATAAACTGTAGTAGCACTGTAGTACATAACAAAATTGGGGGTTTCGTGTTTTGAAGAAAGGGATGTGTACTTTAAATCTCTCCTCGCCTAGGTCTATGTCATTAAGATTGCAAACACTCCAGAGTTAGGGAGACTGTTCCAATAAGGTGGCCTGCACAACTTCAATTCAGGTCACTATTCATTCTGGCTAAACATGGTATTTCTTAATGTGGTGGGTTTTTTTCCACCAAACAGCTTTTGCCTCATTCTCACTTTACTTATTGAATAGTTTTTTTCTTACATATAGAATTTTATGCTATGCTTCCTGTACAAAGGTGGTTTTGAGACTCAGACCAGGTCAATGCCAAATGTATAGCCCTTTCAGAAATCTCACTCATGTACACTTAGATACTCTTCATAGATTTAATGTTTTCCAATCCCCAAGACTACATGTCAGAATGAAGACTGTTTCCATATACTGCTCAAAATTAAGAATGAGGTTTTTTTGTTACAGTCTTAAGATTTGATGTGGTATTTTGGTGCTATTTGTGTGTTATAGCTCAGACTTCTATGGCTTGCACTTTTCTGTCAAGTAAGAGTGAAGTATGCATAAGCAGAATGAAGTGCTTGCTACTTAGAAATGAAAGTAAGCCATTATTTAGAATCTCCTTTTACATCAACAGTAGCACAGTGCAAAGGAGGTAAGGAAGCTCTTTTAAACAGTTACACAAAAGACAGACTTTCCAGCCTCCATGAGTATTCAGGGTTGTTCTATCGAATTAAAATACTAAAGTGTGAGCTACTTCATCTCATTCATTTAATGTGTCCATTTTCATACCATTATATCCAAGAGTTTTATGGAACTTAAGTTTTGCTGTATCCATGAGTAGAAAATCTTTATGGTATTTCACCATCAGGAAATTATAAAATGAGCATGTGGCATGAAGTCCTGGAGATTTCTCTTATTTAGAGTGTCCAACTTGGAACACTTTCAGAGGCAAGTCTTACAATGGGCCTGTTCTTCACATTATTGGGTGAACATAGCCAGTTTGTATCCAAATAGCCTAACATTGCACTGTATGTATCTGAAGCAGAGCCAAAAAAACACTGAACAAACGAGGAAAGTTAAACTATTCAGTACTTGTATTTTCTGTTCCTACAGTCTCCACCTTCTTTCAATTGCCACCAAAGAGGGCACTAATTTAAGCTCTTCCTAAAGTTACTCTCTGTGCTCAAGCTTTTGCCAGGTTGCCCTCACTAATGCAAGTTATGTGCATTTTGGACAAGGAGTAAGATCTGATTTGTGCGTGTTTGCAGAAATGGTTAGAAGCTACACTATACAGCAGGAATACTGTTATGTAACTGAGAGGAAATGCTGCTGCATATTCTTCTGCAACTTGGGCTTTCTTAGCCTTTCACATTTGGTGTGGTGTTGGAGATGTCACAGTGTACTAGAGTTACCTAAATATTTGCCTTGGTTTACAGTGAATAGGTTGAATATGTTATTACTGACCTCTTTGTGAACTTCAATTCTAGCATCAGGTAAAATAGCGTCATCCTCAAACTGAATCTTGCATTTACTTGTATATTCAAAGGCAAACATATCTCTGGGGAAAAAAAATGGTTAATTTTTCAAGTTTTTCAAAACTGAGCTTTGAATTTTCTTAACTTTAGGATATTCATCTTGCAAAACGATTCTATGACATGGCAGCTGAAGCAAGCCCTGATGCTCAGGTTCCAGTCTTCCTAGCACTTTGCAAGCTTGGAGTGATTTATTCCTTGCAGTATATACGAGAAATCAATGTAAGTAATGGAGAATTAAAAGAAAACAGCAAATGAGTTTTCTATTTTTAAAAGAAGCTCAATTTATAATCTTACTTAAGCAGAAATATTGCTTCAGCCTTCTGCGAACTTAGGATAGATTTGTTTTCTGTTGTTGCATATTAAGAAAGTCACTGAAGCTTTGATTCCTGTTTCCTATTTGTGCAACTCTGAAACCGAAATGTGCGCAGCCAGTGCTCTTCTGTGCTGTTCTTCCCTCGAAGACAATTTCTCAAAACTGTTTGACTGTTCTTATCCATGACCATCTGTTATCAAAATGAAGCAGCTTTAGCTCTCATAATTGCTCGGGGAAAAAAAAAAATTTGGACCCCTAATTCTCATGCTATTTTAATTCAGCTGTAACTATCCCATTAGGGTTCTGTTTGATCTCTATGGGGGAAAAATTGTATTTGTATTAGATAGTTTAGGTATTTTGTAGAGTTTTTACTGGGTGATGTCCTGGAAAAAAATTTATCTGGAATTAAGGTGAAGTCTTTCCAATATTTGTCAGTGTTCTGACATCTTACTGCCTTTTTGGATTATTTAGTAAATTAAAATGGTATGGAAGTTATTAGCTCTTAGAGCAAATGCAGTTTCAGGGCAGTTCAGCAAAGTTTGACAATGTAGTAGCCGTGAGACTGAGGACTTTCAGGGGTGGACAGTCAAAATTATCTAAGTCAATTGGGCAAATACCCCTGTAGCACTTAGAGAATCTGCTATGTAGAACACAGCCTTTCCAATTTTTAAGTCTGCTGATACAGATTTAATTTGGCAGTGACTGTGTATCATCAGATACAGTAGTAAAGCATAAAAGTGCTTGTTCGCTAATGCTTATGCAAATAGAGTCTTACAAAAAGGCACTTCAATCAAAACTAACAGCAAGTCACTTTAATTTCCCTGTCCATTACCTGCACAAATCTCAGCGTTGCACCCCACGAATGTCCTGGGCTTAATGCTCTATCATTCATGGGAATGCCACAAAACTCCGTATTGAGAACTTTCATCTCTAAAACAGAAAATAGAATAGCTCATCCTATATAGCATGGCTCTTAGCCTTAATGGTATTTTAGTTCCTGGAAGCTAAGAATGTCACTGATGTGAGACTATTTTTTTCAGAGGAAAAGAGTCACTAAGTTTTAAAACTGGTACCTATACAAGAAAGGTGTTACAAGTCAAATTTAAAATCAAAGTAACTTCCCACTTGTGTTCTGTGACATCATGATGTGGATTTCTTCTTTCTTAGATAAGGGAGGTATTCTCACATATTGATATGGACCAGCTGTTGGGGCCTGAGTGGGACCTCTACCTTATGACTATCATCGCCTTGCTTCTGGGAACAATTATAGCTTACAGACAAAGGCAACACCAAGCAATTCCCAGACCAGCAGGACTGCGGCCAGCTGTGCCTCAACAAGAACCACCCCCAGAGCATCAAGCACCGCAATAGCAACAAGAGCCTCAGTGAAAGAACTGGATTTTTCCAAAAGGAACAATTTTCATTGTGAATTAGGACTTTGGATCAACAGTCCCTCCCCCAAAAGAGGCGCAAAGAAGTTAAAAAAAATGTTTGAAAGCTGCTTAGAATGATGCCTTTTTTCAGGGATAAGAAAATTATTTTGAAACTGATTTGAATGTTATTTCAGTGCCAATGGAATAACACTATGGCTTTTTTCATGGAAACTCAAGAGTGCTACTACAAAAATGTTGCCTGCTGTATCTAGTTCCTCTTTATACAGAGTCCTTTTCATCTCCTAGAGAGACAGAAGGCTAGCAGTGGAAGGTTTTTGCCTGCTTGATAGCAGTTGCCCTGTAAGTAATAATAATAAATAATTTTATGGCCAATTTAAGTCCAAGAAGCTGAACTATATTCAAACTCTAAAAAGATTAGACCTGTTAGGAACCTCAATTCTGATCTGCATCCAAAGTATTTCTATAGTCCTTATTTAATTATTTTTTAGTATTTCTTACACTTTGGTCTTTTATGCTGTCTTGGATGGTTTAATACAGATTATTGATTAAACCCTGTAAAACTAAGCCAGCAAACATGCCACTTTCCATTTGCGCTTTTTTGTTTTGGGTGTTTTCCTCCATTCCCCTTAGACAGTTCTCAGCAGTAAGTACATAGCCCACGAGTGGGACAGATTGGGTCTGTAAAACTCGTAAGTTGAAAACTGTCCACACAGCACCCAGATCTCACATACTTCTAAAACTTTCCAGGAGCCTGTGTACTTTGCAATACTTCATGACATAAAACCATATTGATAGTGTTCCTAAACTGAAATGTGTCTTTACAAAGAAGCTGAGTCTAGACTGCAGAAAGCACCAGTATTACTGCGCACATTGAAGAAAGGAGAGAGCCAAAAACCTCACTGAATTAGCTGACTTGTTTTTAGAGTTGGAAGTTCTGTATTTAATTTTCAGCAATCTTGTTAGTGATTTGCACTGCAGGAAAGAAATGTGTGTATCTCATGCATGCATCTGCTTATGCATTTACAAAAAGAGCCACAAAAATGCATACTCTCTACAAAAGGGCATGGGCTTATGCCAGTGATGCTACTCCAAAGCTACAGGGGTGCTCTGGCTGTCACCATCCTCTCTTGTATCTGGCGTAGATGAAAGTCACAGTAATGTCTCTGGCTGTGCCATCTCAAGGACCCCTTGTAACAAGAAAATCCAAAGAGAAAGAAGACTAGTGGTTTATGGCTTCTTGATGCCACCAGGTCAGTGTGAAGGCCTTTTAATGAGTGTAAAGAATGTGACCTGTGGACTGATGATTTAAGACTGCAAGTGGAATCTTCATTTGGTGACAATTTTCATTGAACTATAATTTCCAGGGCTGGGGTTGGGAAGCAGTGGGGGGAATGGTTTAGAAGCACGAAATGCAGAAGTGTCTGTTCTTATTTACCAATGATAGTTAAATATTTGTTTCTGTACTAGCATTAAACCCTCTTGATATACTATCTTAAAGCTGAATGAAATACAAATGAAGAGGCTTTTAGCCGCTTTCTGACAAAAGCTGTTGTGTTTAAAGGGTTAAGGGCTTCTTTTCATGCAAATGTCTTTCCAGTGTATTGGCAACAACATATCAATACACTTTATTTAGAATTGAGATTTTGGTATGGTTTCGTATGTGCTACATTTGCAAGGAGATCATTGCACAATAGATCTCTAGTTTGGGATAGAAGATAAGCAATCCATTCTTTTGTAAATGGAAATGTCATGGATGACTAGTATTAAAGGTACTAGTATTATAGGTAGAACTTCTCAGTACTTCACAATGCTTATGCTGGTCATATGAAGACAAATCTTTAATTTTAGTGTGGAGGGTTGCAGCATGTGGTAGAGGAATGTCTTGTTCAGTCTTAATCATCATTAGCAGATGAAACAGTATTGAACTTAAATGTAGTGTCTTAAATGTACAGCATTCCCCAGCTGCATTTCTAAGATATCTGTGACTTCTGAACACTCCCTCTGAAATATTTTTGCCACTGTCACTTAATAACTCTTTTTTGCTTGGCATGAATTAATTAAAGATTATATGGAAAATGTTTTTCAGTTAAATACCATTGTTTCATTGGTATTGATCTCATAGGCCGTTTAACAATTTCATTGCAGCATTATTAAAATGTTTTGGTTGTTTGATCTATTAGAACTAAATTCTAAAAGCTCTATCCTACTTGCATGAGAATCTCTCATCACTGCTGCTATATGACAGTCTTGTAGATGACTTTCAGTGAATCTGATGCATTTTTACATCCAAAAAATCAGCAGAAAACAATTGAAGATCAGCAAGTTATTTCATTTTTTAAAAAATGCTTTTTGAAGGAGCAATAAGGAAGTCTTTCTCCTGCTTTTTTCCCTTCCACCAAATTACTACCACTAACTTTTTCAGATGACATTTATTTGAATGTAGTGGTAGAAGAAAAAAGGTACTTACCATAAATAATGGCAAGTTAACTCAGGGATTAAAGAAATGAGTAAGTTTTCTAAATCAGTTATCTACTCCATGACTTAAGTTTTTGTGACAATCCCTTGCTACTCTGTTCTGAAACTTGGCATTTTGAGGAAAGTGTATTTAACTCTTACTAGCAATATGTTTCTTGTTGTGCACTCAGTTAATCAAGCATCTTTTTCCTAAAGAAGCTGAGTTGCTCAGTTTACTGCAGTGAAGTACTTTTCCCTTTTGGTAGCACACAGGTTATCTTATGGTTTATATGCAGGAGTATTCTAGAAGGGAACCTTGATTTAAGAGAAGGCTTTCTGGCTGTGTTCAGCATGGTCTGAATGGAAAAGTTTTACTGTTTGTGTGTAGTAACATAGGCTGGAGCCTGCTTATTTGACCTTCCCAGACACATGGTCTTCTTACCATGCACAGAAAATAGAACTACAGAGCAGTAAGTGTTATTGGTGGGATTTCTATGAGTAGGAAAACAGTGGGAAAATATGGAGAGAAGCACTGTTCTGATCTCAAATTATTAATCAAAGACATTTGCTCTTCTTGCTAGTTCAAAGAAATGCTGAACTGTTGAGAAAACAGGATTCTAGTTCATCACTGGTGAAACTTGTCCCAGAGCTATCTGTTGAAATAATTTTCTTGCTTTATATTGTCCATCATGGGACAGTGTAATAGAAGGTAAGGCGTTTGATACAAGCATCCCAATGAGACTCTTACAAGACAGTTTTAGTCACTTTTTAGTCATCTTCCGTAAGTCAGCTGCTCTTATTAAAGAAAAAACTATCAAATGTTATTAATTTGGGGAAGAACATTATTAAGACGTGGCTTGTGAAAGGACTTTTTAAGACTATGCATTATCTAATTTCCACCTATTATATGCTAGTTTTGGCCTATAAAAGGGGATTACACTCACCTTTGCAAGTTGCTTTCCTTTTAGATAGGCAACAATGAACTGAAATTCTATTTTTGTTTTGGAGAATATTAAACTGAAAAGATTTAGTTTGATTTGAACTACTGCAAATGCATATGGCAAATAGGGACTCTTGGGGGGAACCCTTTGTTTTTATCAGCTACAGTTCTTTAAAGGGTCTTGTAGGAGTTTTGTAAATTTATTTTGTATTTAAATCAGTATAAAGGCTGGTCAAATGTAATATAATTATGTAAACAAATTCTGTTAATAGAAAGATGTACAGATTCATTTTGTACTGTATCTTTAATCTTGTGAAATAAAGATACCACCTGTGTGGTTACCCTCAGTGTTCACAGTGGTTATGATAACAGAGGATGTGAATTGCTAGTCATATGCACTGGTATATGCCACTGTTAAATGCATCCCTTCGTATAAGGATCCTCATACTTCTTTCACTTCCATTCCTTAGGAGGGGGATAGAAAGGGGGAATGGGTCATTATGCATTTTATCTTCAGCTGTGCTAGAAATTTGTGGGGTGGGGGTGTGTGCGGGGGTGTGTGTATGTGTGTGTTGTGTATGTGTGTGTCACAGTGTCTATAGCATTTGTACCTTGTCTGGTAGACATGGAACTGCTGTGTGATTCAGGAGTAGTGACCTTACAGTAACTTTAGGTTTACTACTGCATTTTCAGTAATGATACAGGGATAATTCAGTGAGTTGGAACAGATACTGGGGGAGGAACTACTCCAAGCTGACAAATTTGTTTGCATTTCAGGCTGGTTTTGACCCATTCATCCCTTCAGGCTCCACCTGTTGAGACAGTCTTTCCTTGTAAAGTCATTACGTTGATTGGCTTTCCGGTGTGCTTGTTCATTGGGCAGAAGGAAAGTAAAGACAGCGGGGGAACAATGATAATGGCTAGGAAAAACATCAGTAGGTAAATGATCCTGGCATCAGCCCAAATTGCATCATTTTCTGACGTATTTGGAGGCTTCCCATGTTGTCTGCTGCTGCCAATAGCACTTGTTGCAGGTAAAAACAGAACTGCAGGTACTGAAACCAGCTTGAGGTAGACTAACAAAGCTCAAGCTTACTGAGGTCATCTCATCCCTCACCTTCCAAAAAAGCCCATTTTTAGAGATATGATTGCTGACATACTCAGTTGAGGTGGGGTCAAGTATAGATACTTCATTTTACTTGTAGTCTGTAGTCACTATGGAATTGTGTTCTGTGAGGGAATTAATTGAGTACCAGGTATATATATATGATACAGTGTGGGGGAGAGTTGGGGATTTCTGTTCCTTGTTTGTTTTAAAAAGCTACAGAATAATGTTCATTGAAAGCCAGTCTATTTTGTTTGATTTCCTAGCTTGGTTGGTTTTGGTTTTTATGTTGCTGTATTCTCTATATTTTAGTCTAGAGACTAAAAACTCTTTGATTAAAATTAAAATACTGTTAGAAAGTATAGTTTGTAAACCTACAAGACCTGTTTCATTAGAATGTGTTATTTGGTATAATGGAAAATGTTCTTCAGTCTTCTCTGAAGTATTATGATCTTAATGGAATTTCTGAATCATGACTTCGATTCCTATTTTTATAAAGAATAATTGAGGAAAAAAGGTACTCTAACCTATTTGTCAGAAATCTTCAGACAACTTTAATCAACTTTTTCCAAAGCCAAGGTGAGGGAGGGCAGTGTACCATCTATCCAGGCAATGAAAACTGTAACATATAGTCTTAAATTTTATTTTCAGAAAGAAAAATAAGATTGGAGTATCATTGTAGTTGCATTTCAGGTAGTAAGAGAGAGAAATGTGATTGAACTTCCACAACACTTCCACTACCTGAATCCTGTAGTGAGCCTCAGATGACATGTTTTAACCCTGAAAGGTATCAGTGCCACTGCCACTTACTCTGGTAAGATTCCTGAGGGAAGCAGCACTTCAGGCAGCCCTGCAGAGAGATGGGTTGCTCACATTTTTATTTCTTGGGTATCCAACTTTTTGAGCTTTCCATATAACATGGATTGCAATTCCAGATTTTTGAAAATAACTTCGAAGAATATAAATTTTTTGTTGCAAAATACTGAAATTATGGCTCTTCAGTTCTGCTGTCAATAATTTTCTGTATTTCCTTATTTTTTGTATGCTTGTTTTTCTTCATCCTTACTCCTAAACACAGGCTGTTCTGTAAAATCAGTTATTCTGGTTCCCATCTGTTCTAATGAATATGGCACCATTTCTGTACAGAATCCTTACCAACTTTTTTTATTGCTTCTAACTGCTTTAGCTGGGGGGAAAAAAAGTTTTAGCTGGGTGTCTGTTTCCAGCCACAGTGAGATATTAGACAATAATGGTGACTTGGACTTGTTAAATACTTGACGTCTCAAAGACTGGGAAAGGAGTAACTTTCACATTTTGAGTCACTGTCATATCTTGGGAGAATGTGTGTATATCTATGAGTGTGTGTGTGTATATACACACACATACATGGAGATATAAGAAGTCTTTGGTTGCAGGAGCTTCAGAAACTTACTTCACAAAATTAAATAATTCAGTACCTATATTTCTCTCACATTTGCACAGCAAAAGTTAAAAATCATTGCAGCTTCGGGGGAAGACCTGGTAAAGAATTACCTTCCCTAGACTATTAAAACTTTTTTAGTATGTAAACCCATTAACCTCTTGTCCCAGTCTGTCTTCCAACATCTTTTGGAATATTACATGCACAGATAAAATGTGAACTAGTTGGGCACAGCTTCCAGGACAGTGGCCTCTTTTGCAAAGTTAAATCCGTATTTTCTTAGAGTACAAAATCTTTCCCACTAATGTAAGTGAAAATGTTTAGCAACAGGTGATGAAAAATTTTGTTTAATCACTTTTTCACTGAGACCATCTGGTGTAATATTTGAGCTATCCAAATAGCTTGAAAACTGTAATTTAAAATATTTTACATTATTTGTTTCTGTGCAATCTTACTTTAATGTTTGTTAGGCTCTAGACTTTGCTATATACTGAAATTCCATTGATGAATGGCATTTTAGGTGCTTCTCATTATTATTATTATTGTTATTGTTATTACTACTATTTGGAAAGTTTCCCAGATCTAGTCAACAGCAATTTTAAAGGAAAAGCCAATTTTCATTGCTAGTATTAAAAAGGGATATGTGAT
Organism: Origma solitaria; assembly: GCA_013397895.1. Taxonomy (NCBI): domain Eukaryota; kingdom Metazoa; phylum Chordata; class Aves; order Passeriformes; family Acanthizidae; genus Origma; species Origma solitaria. Next base: position 2,255,143 of record VZRL01002680.1, on the reverse strand, counting down.
AAAAAAGTGAAACACACTTCATAGACTTTAAAGTCATTATTATAGATGATGTTAAAATTACTGAATAAATATGTGGAATGTTCCAGTTTAAGGGTTATAACTTTGCATTATAAAAAAGATACTTCTTGAACAATCATCCAGTTTTGAATTCAGAGGCTGAAGGCCTGAAAATCTACATGTTGGTGAGTTTTCCCAGGTGATTTCGTTACCTTCATTACTAGGGCTGTGAGATCAGGAGGACTTGAGTTAATTCTTTTCAGGTTGTATTTAGTTTAATCTCTGGCTCTCATCACATTGACTATAGGACTAGACAGTCCATAAGGAAGAATAGCCACACCAAAATATGTATACATTTTGTTGTGGAATCCATTGTTATGTTATTGTTCAGCTGTAATTGAATAACTAAAAGATTTCTTTTTTTTACTAATTATTTTGTGTTTGACTTGGTTGATGAAATCTGGGAAACATTGCACAGAAGGGAGGTGACTTTAGTAAGAGAATTCAGACCCAGTGAGATAAATGTGGTGATCTCACTGCATGCAGCTGTGTTGGCTTTTCCTGCCTCTTTGCTAAACAAACAGCCTTACTGAGTTCCCTACTAGGAGTCTGATCTTTTTGGAAGGCAAAGGGTGCAAGTAGGTAGGAACTTCTCAAAACAGAGCAAGAAAGAAGGATTTCTTCATTGATGTAATCTCTCTAACAAACTGAACATTGTATATTAACTGTTTGCCTACTCTGTGCATTCAGTGAATAGCTCCATAGAGACACAAAAAATACTTGGTTTTTTGTACATGTAATTGCAAAAAATTGGCCTAATTATTATGTTTGTGTTTACAAGCCCCAAAAAGTTTACTCTGCACTACATTTGTCATTCTTAGTTCAGTTCCAAAAGATAGATAGATTGATATGAAATATGTATTCTAAATGTTTCTGGTGATACTAGTTCAGCATCATAAAACACAGTTCTCATATTTTGAGTAAACAGTTTGCAAATAATCCTTTGGCTAAAAAGTAGAAAACTATGGTAAATACTGAAAATTAATAGAAAAGTAAAAATAAATCCTCTTCTTTAAGATTTCAGATCTAGTGTTTCATTAATCCCCTTTGGTACTGTAAAAGGTGCTAGAACAAATGATAGACTGTGTTAGTTCAAAGTACTGTTCCTTATTTAAACACAACAAAATACTCATTTCCACTGTCCCCTTGGAATTTCTAAATGCCAAATCATAAAGACTTCATTGCAAGTACAGAAAAGGAAGCTTTTAAATTAATGTTTGAGATAAGTCTTTAGCTGTCTCTGTGCTGCTTATATTAAACATTTGATGATTCCAAACTTCTCCACTAGCCATTATACTTCTGGCACGGCTGTTCTACAGACTCCTCACTTGCTCAGATTGCAGGTGGAACAAGCTCTGCAGATACTGGTTAATTTGGTTACATGGCAAAACAAGGGTGTCTGGTCAATGAGAAATATCTTTCCTTGGGGAAAATGCTTATGAAGAGAAGTGAAGGTCATGGTCTGCCATGATGGAAATAGTGCCTTTTTCCCAGCAATATTTGTTTTAAACTAAATTTGCCATTACTGATTCATGCAGTTAAACAAATCTCTCCTGAAGTATGTGATATTCCAGGCTGGGCTGTGGCAGCTGGAGCAAAGACCACTCAGGTGCGTGCACATGGTCCGAGGTAAGGGAGCTAAGCAAACAATGTTTTGGCACTACACATTTATTTTCTCTTACTGCTCTGTGTGTCATGTCAATATCAGCTCACTGGCTGAGGAGTCTCATTCCTGTGAGACTGAACTTTGTGATACAGTATAAAGAAATATGTGAAGTACAGACTTATTTGGGAAAGTAGGTCCAAATAGGTAAAGAATATCTCAAAGTGCTTCTGTACACTTCTGAACTGAGCCTCTGTTGGCACACCACTAAGGGTTAAGTCACACCACCTAATTTCATTTAATATGGTGAAATATATTGAATTCTGTTAACTGACAAATTTAATTAAATCTGCAGTAAAGGTTGCATGAGACTTATTTTGTATTGGAATAAAATAGCATAATTTCCCAAGATATAATGAATTATTAATATCTTTATAATGAAATATTAACATTAAAACCCCTAGTTAGCTGTCAGGTTGAAAGAACAAAGTCAGGTGATGTGTATATTCAAAATAAATTAGAATTTGTATCATTGTAGCCTTTAGTTACTCAGTACACGTGTTTATAATTATGATTGCATGTGCTCTAACCCTGTAGAGTCGTGTCATAAATACATTTTCATCATCAGTCAGAATACCAACAACATTTTATGTATTTTTATGGTTAATATGTAAAATTATGTCATATTCTAGAAAATGGAAGAATATAATCTTTGTCCTTCATACCCAAACTATTTGAAGTACGCATAAGCAAATCGGACTCTCCTGGAGTATGTTTGAGATTCTTTTTTTTTTTCTTTACCCTATGTCCTTACTTGGGGGGGGAGGGGATAAACATTCAAGTATATTCTAACTTCTCTTTCTATTGTAGGAACAACAATGTTCAACGAGAAATTGAATATACTTATTTAAATAGAATAATTTTGGTTTTGATTCTGTGATGTAATAGAATATTTCAGTGGAAGGGACATATAATGACCCTTAAGTTCAACTGCCTGACTACTGCAGGGCTCACCAAAAGTGTTTTCTGTGGTTTTGATTCTGAGAAGACTCAAGAAAATATAAGAACCTGTATCAGGTATGTTACCTGCTAGTCCTTCTATTCCAGATCTTACTAGTAAAAGAATTTCAGAAATATAAAGCAAAAATTTCTTGCAAGTCCAAACAGAATAGTAGTATTAAACAGAATTGTCTGATGTTGTGGTAATGATGTAGTAACTTAGTTGGAATAAACAGTATAAGAGAATCAAATGCTGTAAAATATGTTTACGCTCTCCCGACACCTCTCTCTCCCTCCCCCTTTTAAAAAGGATGCTTAATACAGGAACTTCAATTTACCTAGTAGCAGAAAAAGTAATTGGTGCTAGAGCAAATTTAAGACTGGTAATCTGCATAAAAGAGGAAAAAGTGCTAAAAAATATATGCATGCCTTTTTCCTTTAATGATTTCTTAAATGAGGAAACATACCTTTCCTCAGCCTTTAAAGCATCCAAAGGAAAAACACTTTGGAGTGAAAAGAAAGTGAAGATAGAAAATGTATTTCTGGTGCCGCGTCTTAATTGCAACCTGATTGATGACATCTCATGGTGTGTGCTTTAGCAATGCACGATACAGCAACCACTGCCACTGTTGGACTTTGCCACAGCATTTGTGGCTGCCTTTGTAACTACAAGTTCATATGCTGTTGTGAAAAGTTACTCCGTAATGGCTTCTACTTTTCTTCAGAAAAACAAGGGGGAAAAGCAAAAAAAGAAATGGGGTTTAGGATTCAAGTCTTTTTCTAGCCAGGATCTCTCACAGTACAGTACATCAGAGGTCAGTAATGTTATTCTGGATCCTGGATTTATTAAAGATGGGGAAGATAAAGGGAAACAATTGGAAAACTAATCTGTAGTTCTTTTGGCTCATAAGACAGCCCTGAGAAGAAACAAAGGTGCCATTTGTGCCTGAGTACAACTATCCATGTCCTTGTAGTTACCCTGTGCCCTATGTAAATAAGTCTGACTCCCAGCCTAAATTCGGTCGGGCCCATGGGCAGCAGTCCACAACTAAACTTCTTCCATGTGACTGCCTTTGTCTGGGCAATCAACGTCTTCTACTCCTGGGTAAGACAGGATTTGCAAGTCTCGTTTGGGAATGTGCGACTTGTGCGCCATTTTCTCGCAGCCTCCTCTAGCTGGCACTCGTGTCGGTGCTTTGGGACACGCAATGTCCCCCACTTGTGCCACAGGGGCTTTGGTTCCCGTGTCCCTTGTAATGTGCGCCCCACATTGCTCTGCACCAGGAGCAAACCTTCGACCCTCTTTGAAAGCCCCTTCGAAACAATCAGGTGAACCAGATATGCTAAGCTGCTGAGCGTAACATCAGTTGTAGTTACATGGTTATCTTGCACTTTGCATTTGAGATTTTCCCAGTGTTTTACACTTTTTAGAATTGTTAGTTAAGCCAGGGAAGGATTAAACTGCAATTTTTTTAATTTTATTTTTTTTTTACTGCCAGTCCCCATTACTAATTAAGGTTGTTATTATAGTGTTTATTGCTAACGTTAACGTCATTAACATTTCTCAGTTTGTAAGGTTCAATTTTCGAGGAAGCTCTTTGGTGACTTGTTACTCCCTCAGCTCTCCAGTCATTCTCTGAATCTGCTAATGGATGTAAATGTGCATACATCTGTGCTCACGTTCGGGCTAATGATGCACATGTTCATTTTGCATAAGCTTCCTTTCAGATGGAGCCTCGGAATTGTACTGGGGTTAGAAGTTAATTCCTCCATAAAGACATTTCCATATGCAAATCACTCTCTGAAATCTTTGAAGGCAGAAATAAGATTAATATATCATTTATATTATTATGTTTGTAATACTATTACATCTTAGCAGCTTAAAAACAATTTGGTTCATGGACATTGTATTAACTTTCTTAGTCCTGCCTAATACCTAATTCGCAAAATTCATGAGGGTCCAACAGAACGAGGTGCCAGCTAATTGGTGTTAAAAGTGGGTACACGAATTCACCAGTTACAAATAAACAGTGTTTTATTTAAGCGCGCCCGTTAAGCGGCCCCGAGCAGAAGAATATGTGTTTGTATAATCAGTTTTTATTTGCACATTGCCATTTATTTATGCCCGTGGGGGAGCGGAGACGGCAAAGTCCNCTGTCCTTTGACTTGGAATCGTATTTCGAAGCAGGGCCTGAGCCCCCTGGAAGGGCTCGCTGCCGGGAGTGCGGGCACAGCCGCGACGCGGCCGCCACCTCTGCGGAGGCCCGGGCGCTGCGCGGAGAGCGGCGCGGGGCTGGGGAGCGGCTCCGGGCGGGCGGGGCGGCTCCGGCCCGG
>VZRL01002680.1:2163372-2250081 GCA_013397895.1 Origma solitaria | reverse complement strand
GGGGCCGGCGGGGAGCTGTGGCCCGCCGGGACGAGGGGGCGCGCCCCGCGCTCTGCCTTCTGAGAGCTGGGGACGGGGGACCGCGGCGCGGGGCTGCCGGGCAGCGCTGGCGCGGCCGGAGGACATCAGAAACTGGAGCCGAGGGAACCTAAAGCGAAGGCAGGTGGCCCTGCTGGCGGAGCTGGGGCCGCCGCCTGCCCCTCGGTGCCTGCGGATCGGGGCCGCCCTCGCTGCGCGCCGTGAGGGAGCCGAGGTTCCCTCGGCGCTCCAGCCCTGCTCCGGTCGGGCTCGTGGCAGCGCTCCCAGCCGCCACCATCTGTACCGAGTGCGGACCTGTTCCCCTCGGTGCCCGCAGCCTCCCTCGGGCTGTTCTCCGCGCAGGCTGGTGCTGCCGGGCAGCCCAGCACCCCTCGGGGACGTGCGGCTGTGCCAGGGCGAGCGGCTCGGTGCTGTTCGGCTGCGGAAGGGTTAACGCTCATTAGCAGCGGCGCGGGGAAGCCGCTTGTATCCACCTACCCTCAGCTGCTCCGTGTAATTACTCATGGTTTGGATTTTTTCTTGCTTGGGTCCGCTGAATTGTGCTGCTTTTGAAACGTTTTTCGGCGGTTAAGATACTGCAAGGCAAACAAAAATCGCTCGCTCATCTTTCTGTTGTCACGTTTGAATACGCTATGTAAGTTGTAGGTTTAAAAAGCTCAAATTACATATTTCTATGCAAAGTGGATTTTTGTGTTGGTATACGACCAGACAGCCTTTTCCTTGCACATTTGTTTAGTTCATGTGTTAAATATTCTCTCTGTACTGCAGGTCCATTTTTCTCTATTGATTTTTGTTAATTGTTTTGTGGATTAATTGGTTGTAATCAGCGTCAGCTTTTCTGTTTTTTTTTTGTTTTTTTTTTTTTTTTTTTTTCCCGTGGCGTAATCTTTTCTGAGACTTCAGGTTTCCAGAGACAGAAAAGTTAAAAAGCTTGACTGCTTGACTAGATCAGGTGATGCTTTGCAGCTCATGTCTTCTCATACTTGAGCTGCTGCTTTTTGCTGGGAAATATCCTTAGGATAATATCACAGTACTGGCTTGAGGGCAGTTTTAGTATTGTCAAGGCAAAAAATTGGCAAACGTTGTAATTTCTTTACTTGTGAATCAGATATGAATCATTCTTCTGTGAAATGTGTATTTTGCAAACTTACTAGTCTGGGCAAGTAAACTTCAAACTACAGGTTCCTCGTAAAATGCTTGTGTTCGCTAATTGTGGCATGTGATTCTGATTTTGTGTTTTCTCTGCCAGGATGATGGAAACATACCTTGTGTTACACAGACAAGTGAGATCTGGTCTTTGCCTTAATGTTGTCTAGATAAACAGGTTTATGTTAATAAAGTTTGTGTTATCACAAAAAAATTTTGAAGAGCAGTTTCCCCATGTCCGTGAGATGGATTATGTGGGATTATACAATGCATCTGACTTTACTAAGTACTTAGTTTCCTAATGGCTAGGTTCTCTCTTCTGCAATGATTTTCAGATTTGATTGATAATTTAAAGCAGTGTTTGCTATTAATTACTTTGTTATGTCATGCTTTTTTTTTGGTAAATCTTTGACCTTTTCTGTATACTATTGAAGGCTTTTCATTATATTTCTATGAAGCTTTAAAGGACAAAGCAAGTTGCTGTAACTTGCTGGCAGATCCGACACCCAGGTTTCCTTATATATAGGAATACAGCTGGCAACTTTAGTAGTCTCTGCTCTTTTGTAGTCGTGGCTTTTAAATTATTTTAAAAATATTAGTGTCATCAGGACCATGACCATTAAACTTTCCAGTAAGAGAAAAGGATCCAATTTTTTTCTCTCACATGGTGCAGTGTATCTCAGTTCTGATTAGTCATGCTCTCTTATGAGTTGTGTCCTTCATTATCATTAAGAACCTAACAGCATACCTTGGTCTTTAACTGCAGATCTTTCCTTAACTCGAGTTCCTTGGATCCCTCACTACATCAGTGGCATAATTAATACCCTATGTGGTTGGTTTAGATTACAGTCCAAGGCATGCAAGGTAAAAAGGTGACAGCTCCATCTCAGTAGTGGCTAACTCCCCATCTCAAGTCCTTGTTTGTGCTGCCTTGCCAGCAATCTTGTTAAGAACTAGCAGCTGGTGCAGTTCCCTGGTTGAGAAACCCAGACTGTGTGTGGGTTAAAACCATATTGTGAGTGGGCTAAATACATCGTGTTTATAGAGTCCGTAATTTTCAGCTATCTCGAGTCTGGCATCAGCAAGTGAAAATGAGAAATGGTATCTGTGTGTGTTATAAACCTCTCAAGATGTTTTGCTCTGCAATGCTTCTGTTGCACCTATTGTAGAAGCAGTGACTTTTCCAGTCTGTGAGCCAGTTCCCAAGGTGGCATCAGCTAAAAGGTCATGGCTTGTGGATTCTCCTGCTCGGACACTGGGCTTCTGATAGTACCCTTTCTTCATGCAGCTTTTAACCCAGGTATTGCACTGAGGCTTTGTGCAGTAGGATAACAGATTCGGTTTTGAATTGTTGAAAAGTCCTGTTAAAGGCTGTCTCTGCAAGACCATCAGCTTTCTCTTTGGAAATTGGAAAACTAAAAAGATCATTAGTAACTAAGCTATAGAACTATAAGGTTTCATGTGGTGGTGGCAGTCTTCTAACAACATCTTGGCTATCTAAAAGTTGCGTTTAACTATGATAATCACTTTAACTCACTCTGCAGGTCAGCTAGGAAAGGACAGCCTTCAGAAGGCAATTCTTGGCCAGTTTGTGTGAACTGTAAGTTGCATTTAAAAAAAAATGAAGTACTTAATGGCAACTCCAGGTTACTTGGTCCTCAGATCCTCAGTTGTCTTAGTGCATTTCTTTGGAGTCTGTCATGCCGGATGTTTTCTTACAGGATTGTGAATTCTGCTAATGGATGTAATAACTTCCCAAGTGGTTAACCTCAAGGAAGGAATGCCTGTCTTTGTATGTGTTGGGTATGAGCATGTGTTGTCTTCAAGACTACAGCTGTAATTATGACCACAAGAATTTGAGACTTAGGAAATTAGAAGCCTTATAACTCTGCTTTTATGTTTGGAAACTTTAGGGATTAAATCTTTGCTCCTTGTAGGTGGTGAAAGGTTTTCCAGGATCTTAAACAGGGCCAAAAATCCATCTACAGGTGTCTAAATGAATAAGACTGCTTCATGTAGGAATTATGTATCCCCTATTGACTTCTGTCCCATCAATTTTCATTGTCTTCTAAGTGTGCAAATAAGGTGAACGGTGTGGAATGTCCTATTTTTTTCAAAACTGAAAGGGGAGTAAAATTTCAGAAATTGCAATTGAAAAAAAAATAGAAAAAACACAGTCCTGTGGAAATACCAGGAGACACACATCAGTGTTCCAGGATTCTCTTTTTTTTCCGAAAAAAACTGTGGATGTAAATACATGAGCACATTATTTAGAGCAGGAATGCATTTTCAAAATTAATGTCTTGATCACCTATGTTTACTGCAGTTCAGTTTGCATCTTGGAGCACTGATTTTGTTTGGGATAAAACTGAGCAGAAGGAGGAGCTCATTTAATGTACTCCAAGTGCTAATGCAAATTTAGCCTACAGGATCATTTTGGTTATAATTTTAAGTAAAACCCACAAAAAAAGGTAGTGTGAAAGCTGTGCCCTTAATGCCAAGTATTTCACTCTATGACTCTGCTCCTACTGGTAAGGTTTATGCTGGTTTTTTTGTGTAAACTTAGGATGTAGTCTCTTGACCAACTTGACAATCCATTTTGAAATTTAGCATAATTCTTAGTATATAATGACAGAAAAAAAATACAAGACAAAGAATAAACCTTGTAGTATAATGCTAAAAGAGTTAAGAGCAGACATCAATGCTAGGACTATGTGTCCCTTAGATAAACACAGAAACAAATAGTGCTTTTTTTAATAGGAAACACTCTTAAAAGAAGTGGATTACTGAAATGTATAGCTTTCTTATACATCAGTTCTATAGAGATGCAGTTTCTGAAGGGAAACCATAAAATTAAAGAGCTTTTGCTCTTGTCAACCCCAAAAATTCTTCAATAGGTACTTTTTTGACAGGAAGTATTTCCTAAAATATTGAAAATATTTTCTCAGCAGTGATGTATTAAGGATTGTCAGTCTGCTGCAGTGAAATGTCTAGAAATATGTGTAAGACTTCTTGAAGTTTACACCCTTAGGTGTGAAAAAGACATGTAAGTCTAAGTTAGTTACCATACTCTTCTTGGAAGGGGATTCACCTCACTTGAAAACGGATCAGGTGAAGGATCCTCTGGAGGTGTTGTGTTCCTTCTATTGACTATAAACAGAGCATCAGGTGACTATCTCAGATGTCTGATGGGGTGTCTGGAGTTAAATGAGGTGTGATTCATCTTGCTTTGTTAAGGTGACTGAACTAAATGTCTCAGCACTATTCCTTCAGCTTGAAACAGAAGGCAGAACTCACCACTGTGCTTCAGGATCCTACAGAGGTGCTCCAGTACAAAACTGTTCTGATAGTCAAAGAGCAGACTGTGTGCTCCAGAGCTGAGATTCAAAGTGGAGCTCTTGATCCAAGGGCAGCAGTCCTGCCGCCTGGTGAGCTAGAGAGAAAGGATGTCTTTTTGCTGAGCTGTTTCTTGATTCATTATGCTCTTTTAGGCCAAGTTTTAGTTGGCATTTATAGACACGAATATTTATAGAAACTAATTCTCTCTGTGGGCTCCTGGGTTTGCCAGCTGTGAAATGAAATGAAAGAATTATCTCTAATTTACTCTTGAAACCGGGGTTGAGTATACGATATGGTAATTTTGCTATGTGAATCAGAGGCCTCTGGTGAACAGAAGGTACTATTTTCCAGAAATTCATCGTGGTTTTGTGGTTGTGTGGATGATGGAAATGCATGAAAAAACCTCTACTAAGCATTTTTGAAGAGAAAAAGTATTACTAGCTGCAAAACTGAAACTAGAGCTGGTCAAGCTCCACAGCACAAGGCCAGTTTATTTTCTAATAGAGCAGTTTCAGTTGAATAGCTGTAGGGAAGTATTTGGGTTATGAAGTTTAATGATTAGTTGCTGTTTAATTGCCAGCTGCTCCTAAGGACAGAAAATTGCCAACAGAAATGCTCCTTTCTCTCTGATCCTTGCTAGGTTGTTTCAACTTCACCACTGTTCAAGTATTTACCTGGCTAAAAATTATATTCTATATATAAAAATTATACATGGTGAAAGCATCAGGTGCATGCTCCCAAATTCATCCCGAATTATAAGGTACATGAGTTTAGCATGAGGAATGAGGTATCAGTTGATAGGTGCATGGATTATTTTTGGGTCATCCACAGCCAGAATCTCAGATGTCACTGAAGAGGATAAAACTGAGGTAGAATAGTTTTGGCAAATCTGGGCTTTCCTCTCCTGAGTAACGCATCTGACCTCTGCAATTTAATCCTCCAGTCTCTCTGAATGGAGGTAGCTGTATTTGTTTACCACGCTACATGTGACCTCAGAGGTTGGCACCAGCATTCACTCTTTTTCCCAGAAAAGTTTACAGATTCTCCCTGTATCCAGTCCAGGCTGTTGATATGAATGTGATTGAAGCTAAGTCTAATTGAGGGTAGCCACAGACCCTTGGGAGCTGCAGCTCCAAACAGTTACATTAGCTCTTCAGTGACACTGAAACAGGCACTAACTTTCAAGTGATAATCCTTTCTTTTCAGGAAGTTTGTCTTGGAAAAAAAAAATTAAGTGCTTCTAATTCTGCTAATTTTAGGTACTTTCCAATATGCTTTTGTTTGTGTCTGTGTGAATTATGTGTCAGATTTACAGCTCTGACGCACTGAGTCTTGATAACAGAGTCCCTGTCCCTTTGTGGGCCTGTGACTTTATGAAAGAGGAAGTAAATATCTCAAGTATTTAACAGTATACTTGTTTGCATCCCACTGCCAAAAGTTGTCCACTGCATATGGCAGTATTTGCCGCAGGTTAGCTGGATTCAGCCTCCCCAGAGATGGCAAGAGAGCAGTAAACACTGCATTAGCATTGCCATGAATTGGTGTTTCCACGTATAATACTGTCCTGCTTATTGTGGGCTGAGTAGCAGAATAACCATGGTCACTTTTGGCTACATGAGTCTGGGTGGGAGGTGGGGTGACCTGACTGCATTGCTTCCATTTCCAGAGCAGGTTCCAGAGCACCTGTGCTGTCAGACACGCTGCACTGCTGGGAGTGTTACCCAGGAGGGGTTGCACAGGGAGGATATTAAGATTCCAAACCTTTTAATGAAGAAAGGCCTTGCTGGTATGACCTGAGTGCCCAGCATCCATCTCCAGTGCTTTATATTGTTTTGTTCAGTTAAGTGAGTGAAGTCTTCACAGAGTTCTTATTGCTTTGTTTTCCTGACTACACTCTAGAGTTTTCAAGGCAACAATAAACCTGTCTTAAACTTCTGGTGGCTTGGATGGAAAGGGATACTTGGGGTTTCTTTGGTAGTTTTTGATTCTGTGTTTTGTTGGGTTTTTTTACATGGTTGCTCTACTAAAGCACTTGCATAAGACAAAGGAGGTCATGAATTAACTAGAAAGAAGAAAGTTGTGCAATATGTGACAGCACTCAGAAATGTGACATGAATTAAATTCTTGTCTAAAAATTTGGCATGCTGCATTACCCAAGTCCAGCTGAGAGCTGGAATATGTTCATGTGACTCTCATCTTACTCTGTAAGTTTCCACATGCATAATGCAGGAGAGCACAGTTCTAGTTATACAGAATGGCTGGTCACCTGCTGCGGTTAAACTTTACAAGATTTCCTCTTCATTAGGAACTGTAGTGATAAGACAAGGAGTAGTGGGTACAAATTGGAAGAGGGGAAGTTTAGACATTAGGAAGAAATTCTTTACTGGGAGGATGGTGAGACGCTGGAACAGGTTGCCCAGGGAAGTTGTGGATGCTCCAACCCTGGCAGTGTTCAAGGCCAGGTTGGATAAGGTGTCCCTGCTTATGGCATTGGGGTTGGAACTAGATGATCTTGAAGGTCCCTTTCAAACTTTTACATTTTATAATTCTATGATTAAATGATAAAATAAATGTCAGCCATTTGAAACCGAAGTAGTAGGTTTTTTTGAGAAGAATATGGAAATTACTTGCTGTACATTTATCTGGTTTTTTCCTTTCTCTGTCCCTTTCTCTGTTCCTTTTTTTTTCCTGAGTATTGATTTGGTGTATCAGAGTAAATTATTCTATGTCCTCAGAATGTGGAATTTCAAAAGACTGAATCACATTTCTATATCTGTGAAAACTTACTTTTCCATGCACCTATAAGTAGTGGTTTGCTTCATTTTGGTTCTGTGTAGCCTGTGCACATATCTACAGCACTTGTGTCCGACTGGCTCTAGCCAGGCTTACAAGGAGGTGCCACTGCAGAAGCTTCTCCAGCAAATGGTTTGGTCTCCAGGGACCTTCCCCAGAGTGTCTGCACAGCTCTGTCGTGCACCCAATATGCAGTGCTCCCTGCTATTCCAGTCTTGACAGCTTACTTTGGCAATAATGCCCCTACCACTGAGTGATTAGCCATTGTCCCAGTCTGTGGGAGCTGGTAAATATGAATTTTGGTATATAACATTACACATTTTTTAACACCCTGAATGCTTTGTAACTGGGCATTTGCATCAGATTAAAAGGTGAGCATCTCATGGAAGCCACGCAGTAATGTTGGTATTGATGCCCTCGAGCAGGAGGTGCAACTGATCCATCTTCCTGCAGCTGCTATCAGACTTGCAGTGTCTCCCTGTTGTAGCCCCCTCAAGCAAAATACTGAATTTAATAAAGTACAAGTGATTTGCTGCCTCCATATGTGAGAGAGGCTTGCATCACTCTCACCATGTACCTCTGCATTACTTAAAGGATCTCACCTAGATAGATGGCAACATATCTTGGGTTCCTCTTCTGGGATGCACTAGGTTGCCTGCTATGTCACAGGCACTATTGTAGGAGTAGTACCATAGCGTACCAGTTATTAATGTGTGTTTAAAAAAACAGTCCAAAACCTCAACAAAACCAATCAACAAAAAATGAACAATTTTCTCATGCCCTCTGTTCTACACCGTGCTAGTATACCAGGCATTCTTCTGTTTTGACAACTAAACAAGCACAATTAGACACAAATGCATTAGACAGTACCATTGCAAACATAGTATTTTGTACTGTGTATGAATTTGACTTGTCAAGAACTTTGTTTCCACTTCAGATATATTTTTAGTATTACTATATAAAGTACAGGGTACCTTTAAATTCAATCTTTGTGCAAGCTTTTTTTTCCTAGAGTTGTTTTTCATTCTCTTGAAACAGGAGTAGCCATGCTAAAGGAATAGAACCATCAAGTCTAATGGGCCTATATTTAGGCTGTCTAAAATAGAGAGTGACAACAAGCATGGTATTTGTGGGTTACCCTGAAGGGCTGCAGTGTCCTGGCATCACATTAAGTTGCATTTGACTCTCCAGACGTTGGAAATGAGGAAAGACCAGCTGGATCATTGAAAGAATTTTCTGCTAGGGTAAGCTTGTTTCCTGTGATATCTCTTCCAGAGTATTGGTTTTTGTCTGGCTTTAAATAATCAAGCAGGGTTTCCTTAAACTGGTAGACAACTTCACATTATGTTGCCTTTATATATAACAATCAAAAAGGCTCTTTATAACAAAAATCCCTTTTAAAACTCTTTTCATTAGAAGGGTGCTGCTGATACAGATTAGAAGTTATAAAAGATGTCACATAGAAGTATAGAGAAATTATTTATGTGTAAATAGCTGTTAGCTTTATGGAAATACAGAGAAGGCTTGAATAGAAGATTAACTTCTTGTGCAGTGTTCCTAACCCCCCTTTCCAGCCAACATTCTGCACAAGAAAACGTCTTTGCTTTCATTCAGGGTGCATCATTTCCTCAATAGTCCTTGTCTTCCTGATGCTTTCACAGTTGGATTCTGTGTTTTTCTCTTGCTCTGAATCTGTTCTCCCGTTCTGTGCATACTCACAGCTCAGATAGATCAATGCCCATCCTCTCTGTAGGCATTCAGCCTCCAGTGAAGCATCTCTGTCTACAGAATTCAGTTCCTCCCTTGTCTTGAATGTGGCTAGTGTTTGAGGGCTTGAGTTCTTTCTTTCTTGGATTTTTTTTTTATTTTGGTTTTTTTCTTTCCTCTTCCCCCAGCTTTCTTAGTCAAAATGAGAGTTTAAATGATACGGATTGATGACAAATAATTATACCCACCATCTCCAGTGAAGATGTTTTCACCCATCTTCTAGCATTTCACTTTTTTGTAATCAGAAAATAAAGCCCTGATTTCATTTGTGCAATTGAAACTTGAAGCACAGGAAGAATTCAGCTAACTTTATTATGGAAGTAGGATCAGTTTTTGAGTTGTACAGTGAATAAATACAATAATTTGTTTCAATGCATATAAACAGTGCTGGAATGTTAATATCTGTCAGAACAGGATGGCATTTCATACAAGCCAGGTTGTGTGTTTGCTAAAAGAATGTTTATCATCCAGCATGATATTCCAGTAAATTTATGATAGTTTACTCACTTCCCTGTTTTGTCATTAGTCCCAGTTTAGATGAAGGACCGGTAGATAGGATTTTATGATCTGTGTTCAGTTCTTGATCGCTGTCTTCAGTGATGTCAGGCTGTAATAGCATAGTTGATTCTAGAGTGATTAATTGTAGAATGTTATGCTTTTTGCATTAGTAAGATAACTTCAAAAACCCACTTGGATAATCATCACAACAGCAAATATAGCACAGTAGCTTTTGGAGGCTTTGGTAAATGGGATACATCTGGCTAGCTTGTCTATTCAGAATTTAAATGAGAACATATGAAAGCATCAATATCAGACGTGCAAACCAGGTTGCTCAGTGGGAATTTTCTTTTGAAATATGTTCCTTGTATGACTCACTTTTTGAGGTTTGAAAAAAGAAATCAATTTTTAAACCCAGTTTCCTCCACGTACTGTGGATTGGACCATCAATTTTATAGTATTGTGCTGTGCAATAGTTGTGCCTACTGCAAATTCACCATCCTGAAGCAGAGAAAAATCTGTGACACGTGTAATGGGCAGGTGTGGAAGTCAGGGATCTGGATGCTGCTTTGGAGTTCTGCCCTGTGGAGGCGTTGAGAAAACAAGGAAGAGTAGTAAGGACCGTGTACCCACCCTCTCCTAAGGGGATATTAGCAACCTCTCCTCCCTTACTGCATTTAGATTTCCTGTTGCCTACTGTTATTACCAGCAGAATTTTGCTGAACAAAGTAAAACCTTACCTAAAGTAGTCTAGTCTTTGAGAAGAAAAACCTTAAATTAGTGTTTTTTCTCCTATTTTTTTCTCTTGTTTGTGCAATACTGACTGGGGGGAAGAAAAGTCCTAGATTTTAGAGATGCAAATGTTCTGCTAAACAAATGGACACATTGCCTCTTTACCGTGATCTCGTCCCAGTCTAGTTTTACTGCACTGTTGCTCTGTATTGTGAGGGAAGCTGCCTCAGATTCTAGTTTGAGTTGAAAGGTTGGCAGTTTGGGAAGTTGTCCTTCAAGTTCCCATGCAATTACATGACTGGAGGCTTCAGTTACACTTTGAATGAATCATGTACCAAGAGTGAGCTATATTGAAAGTCCTGAAATGCAGGACTTCTGTTTTCCTGATGTGACTGCTGATGTGAACTGTCACTGTCAAACATTTTGTCTCACATCCTCCCTTGGTTTTTGCCTGCTACGTACTGCTTCTAATTGAAAAAAAAGAAAAAAATTCAAAAGCCTTCTTATTCTTTTTTGCACTGCTCTTCTTCTGCAGTGTCTTTCTACATTTCTCAAGTTTTTAGGAGTATAATTAATAGAGGAGGTTGTACAATTTTCCTCCAACATCCGGTTTTAAATCTCTGTCTCTCTTTATGAGGCATCCAGAATCCATAAAGTATTTCTAAGGCATGGCCTTGGCAGAAGGAGAGACATTATTGCCTTTTGCACTGTCTAAATAGGCTGGTATTGTCTGCAGGAGAGCATCTTAGGCATCTCTCTCCTGTTCTCCTGTGGAAAACAGGAGCTTCTGTGGCAGATAAATTTTGGTATAGAGAAAACAGCAGCTGTTGACCTTTCAGATATTAGCCTTGACTCAAATATTCCTGAGGGAGATGCTTATGACTTTCTTACCAATGCATCCTGTACAGACTCTCCTCTCTTACTATCACTGAAATGTGAGCTGCCAGGAAAGCTGGGATGTGTGTTTGTGGCATATGGTTTTATGTGTGCTGGTTGTGCTGGAGAAGATAAGGTCATTCCAGGTCACCTCAGCTTTAGCACTGCTTGTGCCATGGACTTTCAGTGTGGATTTAGGCAGTTTACTTCATATCTGTTGGAGTAATTGGAAATGGTCATTAGTGTGGCTGCACTGGGTCCTGGGCTCAGGAAAACCCCTGGTCTGCTTTTCTGTCACTGAGTGTGCCAGATGACTCTAGTCACCTTCAGTACAACACTCCACCTCACTCCATCTCTGTCTAAAATCACCAGCAGACAGTAGTAATGACCTGCCTTGTAATGGCACAAAGTGGGTTTGCCCAGGCTTTGCAGACCCAGCACTGACAAGGCTGTTGTTCCCAATCACTTAGGTGTAATCCATAATGGGAAAAGCCATCCTTTCTTCTAGAGAGGCTGCAGAAGTTTCACAAGGCATGTCCATTTGTCTCCCTTTGAGCCCTAATTCTTCCTTTCAGAGAGCTTTTGTATGAGTGTAACATGCACCAGTAGTGACTGAGCTTCTTAAGCTACATCTGAAATTGTGGAGCTCATGTAATAGCATGTATCAGAATAAGTAAAACTGTCTAAGATCTGAAACAGAGTTTTACCAGAGACTTTTTCAGGACAATTTATAAGCTGGGGCAGCTGTATACATGGAAAAATATTGTCAATATTAATAATACAATAATCAACCGAACATGACTTTATTCTTGTAATCTAGGTCATTCATAAGGTAATCTTAGCTCAGGCATTTTGGCAGAGGTTGGTAAAACGATTTTTTTTCAGTAAGAATGATATCCAAATGCAGTTCCTTTATTTCATTGGGTTTCTCAAGTTCATTGTTTTGTTTTCTTCATGTTGTTTAGCACTGTGTTTTGTTTATGTTGTTGCACCTTGAAGTACTTGGGTCTTTCTTTTGATGCTTGAGAACAGAGTTCCAATTTGGAGTTTGTTTATTATTCAGATCCTGATGTGCTGATGGCTAGTGCTTGTTACAGGCCAAGCTGAGGGGAAGAGCATGAGCTCTCTCTCACTTGGAAATTTGCCCAAGGCAGCAATCATTCCTCAGTTCATGCTACTAGAATTGTTTCATGTGTACAGGTTTGCCAAACACATGGTCAAGATAAAATTACTTATTTTTCCTTGAGGCTTTCCTGATGGGAGTGAAGCTTGATTGTTACAAGAAAAGCCATGGTCAGAGTCTTTCCTTTTCTTACTGTCCCTTTGGCTTAGTTTCTTTTCTCTGCTATGTGGAATTTAACAGCTTGTCTAGTTGTTTTCCCTTAATGGACTCCTAGAAAATCAAATGCAAACTGCAGTAACCAGTTAATGTTTCAGTTCCTGAGATTGTAACAGAATATATAAGCAAGAAAAACAATATCACTGTATGGATTACAGGATTTTGTTCAGTAGTGCTGCCATGTAAGGCAATAGAGTCTATACACTTAGCACAAGCTTGCTATTGATATTACATTTGGAAAACAAAAGTGAACAACTGAATTTCATTCTCAATATTTTTTTCTGATTTTTTTTCTCCTGTTCTTCCATATAACTGTAACCTAGTAACTCTGGCTAGTGATCAGAAAGTTGACTACAGCTTGCATCTTATGAACGTTACTTGAAGCAATTCGAGAAATGACCCTTAGTGCTTAAAATTATTAATTGTGCTAAGCTGTTTCTGTTAAGCAGAGTTGAAATCTACTGAGAAACAATGTTTGAGTTTGCTGTCCAAACACATGAGTAATTAAATACTTTGAATGGTATGTTTACAAAAATACCACGCAATTACAGATGCTTCTGAAATCCATTACAGCTACTTCTGATACTTCTAAACCTCAATAGTGCCACAAACATTTCTACATATCAACATTATTTCTGTTGGTGTTTGTACTCATATAATGTGGAAAGGTCCCACCTAAAGTGAGGGCTCATTGCACAAGGTGCTGGGTGTCAGACTTCTAGCACAGGATAATTATGTATCTTTCTCACATACATGTTTTTGACTTAATATAAAGGGAGAAGGACAGTGGTATTCCTTTTCATCTGTTGCTAGAGTGGAGTTGAAAAAAGGACAGATGTGTCACAAGAAGGAATGGTTGTAGACTGTGAATTTACATAGTTTTGAAATTAGAGGTTTATAGTTATCAAAGCAGTTTTGTCATTTTAGAATGAACCTTCATCAGTTTTAAAAAGGTGTTATGTAATGTGGTTTATCAAAACTCTAGGAGGACTAAAGAGACAAGGAGTTTTGTTCCAGCTCTGTGATCTCTGCCTTTTGGAGAACTGGAAATAAGAGTCACCTACTCGTGACTCAGATTTACATGCACCACTGTGAAACTGTGACGTGAAAAAGGGACACCTGAAGCAGAAATTTCAGCTTCTTAGAGGGTTTTTTTGCATCATGATCCAATCACTACCTTGGAATGGATGATAAGAATTACTGGTATCAGCAGGTATACATCTGCTTTACCTTGTATTTACTGTGTAATAGTCACAAACAAACAAAAAACTTCTGATTTCCAATTTTTTTACCAAAAATCTGATAAATTGGTTTGTGTGGGGTTTTTTTAACCAGTTCAGCACCAAAAGCTTAGTGTACATAATAACATAAATCCAAAAGTAACAATCTAAGCAGTCCTGTTCATGTAGGGAGAAACAATGCTAGTCTGGCCTGGTAATATCTTTTTCCAAGAAATGTGTTTCCATCTGCTTTTGTTTGAGCTTATCAGCATAAACTTTTGCTTTAACTCTAGCTCACTTGGCGTTTAAAGGATCCATTTGTTCTTACTCCTTGTAGGCTCCGAGATTCATTTCTCTACGAATAGCCAGAGATGTTTGAGAACTCTGAAGAACAGGAAGGAACACTCTGAAATTCACTTTCAGAGTACTCATTGCATTGTTTAAACAGTGGTGCTGACTGCTTTGCTACGGAGAGGATTCCGGTTTGTCCACAATTCAAATGGTTCTTCTGGAGATACTTATCTCTGCAGTAGTTCTGCAAATTGCAGCATTGTTGTATTAACTGAATGCACGGTGGCACTGGTATAGTGTTGGCTGGGGCTCCTTCGTTCACATGGGGGTTGGCTTAGGTCTTTCTCTAATGAGGATTTTGGAGAGTGAATGAGAGGTGAAAAATGATTTGTGGATGAAGTTGTATTTTTTCCACATAATCTGCACTGGTATTAGCTGTACATGATTCATAATTCTGTATTGGCATTTAGATCAAGGGGTGGGATTGAGGCTGTTTTTGTGAATGTTGAGAGAATGCAAAATTCTTTTTCATTTAAAAAAAAACCCCTAACATATGCATCCTCAAAATGTCTGTATTCTGAATGTCTTTGAAGTTATTTGCTACTCAGACTGCCTTTCCTCTCTCTCAGACTGCTTGTCTAAGAGGTGTGATAACCCTGATAAGTCAAAACGATCTCTTTTACTTACCAAACTGGGAAGTTGGTAGAAAATTTCAGTCATGGGAAAGTTGTATAACCTTCAATGCACAATATTCTTTACGTTTTCTGGGCTCATAGTGCTCACCATCCATTTTGAACTGCTAGTTTTGCGGTCTGGTACCGAGCGGATTTTAAGAATTATGCTTGTTACAAGGCAGTAAGGTACTGGAGGAAATACATCTTTAAGTAATGGTGTAATTCTTCCACATATCTGCACAGCTGAAACAGTCCATTTTCTTCCCTTCTTTCATATTGTTTTCCCCCTTGAAATTAAAAAGAAAAAAAAAAGTTCTACTGTAGTCTGTGCATCAAGGGCAAGCTAAACTGTTTGTTTTGGGTTTTTTTTTCATTTCCTGCCACTTCATGCTTCTGTCAGGACTTTTCCAGGAAAAAGGGCAGGTCACCATCCAGTTGTCTGGGAAAAGAAAACTTAGTTACAGATATTAAAACAAGCCCAAAACAAACAACTTAATTGGTCACATGAGGAAAACAAGATGCCAAGGTCATAGTCTCCTTCCCTCATACGGCATCCAAGTGACCCTAAACATCTGGGGTTTTTTTTTAGTTAGCTTGTCTCTATGTTTAGTTTTGTAGTTTCTATTAAAAGCACCCAAAATGGATGTTGTGCAAGGCAGGCAAATGTACCTGCCCACACTGCATGGAGACAGGCATCCTGCTGTGGCAGTGCAGGAAGAGGGGCTCAGGCGCTGCTGCTCCTCCTGCAGTAGGGAATTCGTTGTGTAGCAAGGGAAAAAACATGCAGGGTGACTGGTCAGGGGGCAAGGTCTATGGCAAGGGGATCGGTCTTATGGCAGATTTTACTTAACTGTCCGGATTGTCTCTAGGAATCCTTTTTTGTGTTTGCAGGAAATGGAACATTTTGCATTCAATTCTCCTTGAAAAGATTAATCTTCAGACAATGAACATGAATTCTCTCCAGTTGTCAGGCAGGTTTATGACTTCCAAATTTTGAAGTTTTTAGCTCTTTCTTGATTGCTGCTCTGCCTTCAGCAGACAAATGACTTTGTGACCCTGAGGAGAATACATTCAAAGCTATGTGATGATGTGCCTCCTTCAGAAAATACTTAAAGATTGAATGCATTTAAATATGTCTGCTTTTTGGGCCCAGATGTTGTTTATATAGGGTAAAGAGAATTCTCAGTGAAGTATGTGTTCTTGTACACTAACATGAAGTTTCACCCTGAAAAACCCTTTAGTTAGGTGAGTGACAGCAGGCCAAGAAATGCTGCTTAAAGCTCTTTCAAATAGCCAAGTCTAAGTTTCAGTATTTTCAAGTACTTCAATACCATGGCAACAAGAGCTTCAATGCTTGAGATAATTGGGGACAGAATTAGCATACTTTCCTAGGAGGAGTCTTCTGAGAGTTTTGAAGCGGTTTGCAAATCTGAGGTGGTCGTGGGTGCTTGTAAGAGAGAATTTCTCTGTCAGGACCTGACCCTACCAGCTAACAACTAGAGCACTTCCAGTGCTCCATTCCATCTAGCAGATTCACAGATCTGTGTGGGGTGCATACCATTGGAGAGCCTACAAAATTCAGTTGCCACATCTGTGAAAACAAAAATCCTGCTTTACTCCAGACAAGGTGTAAGATGGTCTTTAAAATTAATATGTGAAGTTCCAGTCAAGCAGCAGAGTTGAAAGTGCAGCTAGGTGAGAGAGAAGGCATCTCATATACCCAAGACCATGATAAAAGTCATTGGCAACTCATCCTCATTCCCAAAGCAGACACATAAATGTTACTGATAATGAAACATGCAGCTTTTTGCTTGTTCTTGAGAGGGATTAGACATTGTAAGCAGCAAGGTGGGCAAAGACATGTTGACATCTTGGAGTGGGGATTCAGTTACATCATAATCAAAATTTGATAATTCTGGGAGAATCTCCTCATCTGCTCTTGCTGGGGTTATGAGAGGCATGGCTCCTTGGGTAAGGAATAAACTATTTGGTTTGGTGATGGACTGTTTTAACATGAACATGTTTGAAGACCCTCAGTTGCTTTATATGAAGGAGTTGCTCAAGTGTAGCCCTCCTCTAGACAGAGGTGACATTCCTGTCTCGAAGGTGGTAATACTGTGATAGTACTGTGCCCATGGTACACAAAGTGCTTTAGCACTCTATATCATAAAAAACAGTGGCATTAGTTTCTCCCATTTAATTTTCTAAAAGACATAATCTACTTCTTTCTTGTCTTAACAGCACTTGAAGAGAAAGTGCAAAGGAGGTGTTTCCCTCTATTGGCTCATCTTCACCATACCTCTCCCATTCTGCTTCCTCCTCCTTATAATCCCCAAATGAAGATGAGTGGCCTGCTGCGAATATGACGTCTCTGACGAGTGTCATTGCCTCCCACCAATCGGAGTGGGTGTCCTTCACTGACGAGCTGCTTCTCCCTGTTAACCCACGAGGTAAGCTCTCTGATTTTTTTGGAAACTGGTGAGACTTTCTTTGTTTGAATTAGACCAACTACTGTCATATATCTAGGACCAGAGAGCTTGCCTTCTAAGTGGAAGCAGTTTGTGCAGAGATTGAATTATCTCCTGCTCCCCCTTATGTAACAGGAGCATTTGGGCCAAAAAGGTACATCACCTTCCCCATGTGATCTAATGTGGATCTGCTGCAGGTTTTGGATCTATTCTTCAAAATTTAAGACAGTGTCCAACCAACCATGAAGGAAATCTCATCTATTATAAGCAAGTTCAAAACTATGTCAAGTGTTAATCCAAAAACTGCATTAGATGAAGGAGAATTTCCTACACTTAATGGCAAATTTTAGATTGTTTCAGTAAAAAACAGTGGAATAATGGTGAGTCCTTTGAATCTTTCTGTTGTCTCTATTATAGGTAGCACTGAGGATGCTCCGGTGAAATGTTTTAATTCCTCAGACACCTCCTCAGAAGAGAACCACAATGCAGATAGAGAATTTGAAGACCTTTTTCACACAGAGCTGGAAGAGGCCACTGACCAACCCAAGGTGGATTCTGCTCTGCTTGGTAACCATGTGTGTCCCGGCACTGATCTGTCATCATCCATCAGTGCTTGGGTTCAGTTTGAAGATGCTCCATGGACCAGTGCTTCATCAACTCACATGCAAGCAGGTGAGGCAACAGCAGTGAAAAGGTCCATTCCAGTAAGGTATCAAAGTACAATGAGAGCATACAGGATTTTGCCTTGCTCTTTGGCTTCTCAAAGGTTGAACTTTGCATAGTTTGTACTGTATTTTAACACAGTGTTATCAGAGCTAAAAAAAAGGGCTCATACTGTCCTTCTGGATTGTACAAGAAATATTTTCTTTTTGTAAAGAAAATGAAAGCCTTCTGTGATTCGCTCCACCTGTGTCATGACTAAGTCTTGGAGATTGCCAAAATGCATTCATGGGGAAAGAGCATAGAGGTGTTTTCAGTAGTGACATTTCTTGTAGAGAAGTATGTACAGCCACTGAAAAAATCTGAGCCGTATTTGCCTGTGTAATCTGGAGCTGAAAGAATGGTGATCACCTCTGTGATCATAGTCTTTACCTGCTCATAGTTCCCATATGTTTTTTGCCAGAAGCTTATTGATACCAGCAACTACTGTGCCAGTGTTCATCAGTACAGACGAGGATGTACTCCATGTAATTCTTGCATGGGAAGCTATTATTCTATGAACTATATGGGAGCCCTAAAGAGGTGTTTCCTAAGGTTATTTTAAAATCCTTATGTATGAGCTGATCCCGCTCCTATTGTGGACCCTCTATTATAAATGGCCAGACCAGTGCAGCTGATAGCCTCTAAAGGGAAGAAGAAATGACAGCTCTTTGTTTCTGGCCTTTTACTGTGAGGGACGTTTGACAGCAAGAGGTAGGATAAACTTCAGCCTAGTTGTTCTCCATTATTGTGCAGATCACGATTTTTTTCTATGGGCGGCAGCAAAGCTGGAGACGTTGTGTACGCTGACACGCTCAGTGGAAAGCCCGTGGTGACAGCAATTATTCATTTCCAGTAGCAAACATTCTGCATAACAACAATAGCAAGTACCTGAGCAGGGGGAGGGGGTGGGGAGTATAAAGGCCAAGTACAAACAGAAGAATTGGTGTGAGAAGGATGGACACATTTGAAATCTGTTTCCTGTGCAGGCAGCTGTGAAGAGCAACGTCCTGGAGACTCAGCACTCCCGGTCGCGTTCCTGTCAGGGCTCCAGCACTGTTAGGAAATCGTCTGTCTGTCTGTGCTCGAGCAGCTGCTCAGCTGACTAGATAATTACCCAGGCTGATGGCCAGGCTGCCTGGAAACACATTTTGAAAAGGGCTTGCAAAGTGGGATTTCCAGAGTGCTGTGAAATTGGAGAGGATAGGTCTTAGGAGAGAGAGATGCTGTCTTACTCTGACATTAGGGCTACAGTATTTTTGTACAGGTTCCCCCAAAGGCAAATATTTGTCCCAAAGTTCTCACAGTCTAAAAAAATGCCATTTAAAGACAGCTGGAATGTAGTGGTTATCCTGTAGGAAATACATTTTAAAGAAAACCAAGGCTACTGCTGGACCCTTGTTCTGGGAAAAGTGAAGACATTATTGGGGAAGCAGAGATCAGGAGACCGATGGCAAGAAACAGGGCTGAACAAACAGGCAAAGAATTTGGACAATGAGAAGAAAGGTTAAAACCTGAGGTATAGAAATGAAAAGCACCTATAGTGAACCTCACAGGGAAAGCTCTTTATTTAGGATAATTCAGGCAGAGTAAATGCTAAGCAAAATGTTTTGAAATATTTCTGCATTTTGGGTTTATGCATAGTTAACTGACAGCCGCAAAATCATGTAGATTTCTCCCCAAGAAGCAAAAACTCTTGAGTGAGGCCATAGAAATATTTAGCCATAGAAATTATGTATTGTGGTGCCCCCTTCCCTGTTTTCCTTTGTCTGGGAAAAGAAGAAATTTTATTATTGTTATGGTTATTATCAGTCTAGTCAAAGTGTTTCTGCCAAAGTGAAAACCGAGCTTTTTAGGCTGATCCAAATGTTAATATCACAAACGCTCCACAATCTGTAAATGATCACAGCCAGTGGGTGACAAAACATTTGCATTTGTTACACAATGGGCCTCCAGCTCACAGTCTCATATTCTGTCAGTGTTAGCTGCACTCTTCAATTCAATGAGGTATTCAGCAAAGCACCAAAATTAGACTAAGGCAAGATCTGTTACATCACCCATCCTACACACATACACAGCCACCCCCACTTTTTCCCAAGAGCTTTATCTGGTTTTTATGGCTCAGATAACTTGGACTCCTACCATGTCCCTTGAGAGGCTATCCAACAGCATATCTGAGCTTAACTACTTTGTGCTGTTCTCTCTGAAAATAGGCAATATTTGCAACACAAGATCAGCAACTGGAAACTACTCCTCTCATTAGAAACTGTGATGCTGCCCTAAAATCAGAAAAATCTGAAGTCCTATGTGATAAGAAAGGAAATTATGCTAACAAGGTTTATTATAATACAGTGTAGGGATCAAGGAACAGGTCCTCAAAATACCAAAGAGGAATGAATGCTTCAAGGTAAGTCTACATATTAAAAGCCAATCCATTGTTTTAAGAACAAACATATCAAGAAAAGTAAAATGCATGTGGAAGGAAACATTTTTCCGTTTGGGAAACAATGAGTTCATTCTCAGTATCCAACTCATGCTACGGAATCTGCATTTTAAGGATAGTTCTGGCACTGGTCTTTCAACATAAACAGATTTCTGAGAAATTCCTGCAGCAGAAAGGCTGTGACTCTCCAGCTATTGGCATTAGAGACTGAATTCAAAATTTCTATGAAAAAGCGCTGCCTCATTTAGGAATTAGATTGCAGCACTTCCAGAAATCTGAAGAGCAGCAGCAGAAGCATCTGAAGAGAGATCTTAAACATGTGTAGATGTTTGCTTTTGCTTGTCTTGCTTTTTGAGATTGCTAGATAGTCTTTTGGCTCAGCATAGGGGAAAATGCACTTACACTAGTTTCAAGAGTTAGTGTTGGGGAACCTAGAACAGTCACAGGTGGAAGTTGAGTGTAGTAAGATTTTAAAGAACATCTGCTGTAGAAAAAGCTGTCTGTGGTTACAGTTTTTCAAAGTACAAGACTCTCTTTAGAAAAAAGCAAACAACTCTGTTCTTTCACGATGGCCCAGCTTACCTGGTATAAAGTTAATTTGCCCTTGTATAGAAGTATTTGGCAACACTAGTCCAGTCAGTTACCATCTTAGATAAAAATTCATTTTTGAAATCACAAAGCTAGTTGGCAGTATATGAATTATTGTATCTAAATTAGCCAAATGTTTTTTCATATTGCTGTGACTGACTTTAAACAAAAAAATACTGCAAACCTAAGATCTTTTTTTATAAAGTAATTCCACAGTTTCTAGAATTCCCAGTATAAAGCACACTTTAAAAAAGCCTTGGCTCCTGTCAGTGATTCACCTACGGAGCTCAGCTTTTCAGCTTGTCCTCTATGTCCCAATAAAGTGCTCTGTCTGCCAAAGCAATTTCAGGTGAAGTTTTAAGGATGGCTTTTCAGGTGCCTCATGTCTTGTTTAACAAAAGGACTGAGAGAGGGACTGACAGATTATAATCATACACTCATCATCCTTTCTTCTGCAGGCATTGAGCACAACACAGTGTGCAGTTACTGGAGGGAGGAGGGGTGGGTGGGCTTTGGCTGTGTGTCTAACACAACAGCTGTCAACCTGTGCAATGAGGAGACAGATCTAACTTTCAGCTCCTCATCCTTAGGGATGACTCAGAAGCCGCTCAGAATGTAGGCTCACAGCTGTACCCATAAAAGTGCCAGTGCCTGCTTACCTGAGGCTATCAGTGCAGATCTATAAAATAAATTCACACACATCAAGAGGCAAGGAACAGAGCACTGTTTGGATAGTCCATCTATGCACACAACAAGATTTCCATAATGCGGCAGTGTCCCAACACTTGGATGGAGTGGAGAGAGATAAATCTTCTTTAACATTAATTTGTCATTTTCTTCCAAAGTATCTGTCAACCTAATAAGGGTTGTTTATTTATTACATGCCAAGAAGAGAATCTCTCTGTCAGTAGTTGTTCAGTAACTGCAAGATTTGGGGTGTGTCAGGATCTTTTTTTGTTTGACAGCTAAATATAGATGCACTAACTTAGAAAACAGCTATTTTGCTGATATGGAACTAGTCTCTAATTGTACACTTTTCTTTAGTTCAGGAAGACTTTTTAACCTTAGCTTTCTTTTTTTTATAGTAGAATGGTCTCACTAGAGTCACTCATTGTTCCTAGCATTTGAGTGATGTTATGGGCAAAGAGTATACAATACAAAGAGTACACAATACAGACTCAGAGCAGTGGATGTGTATGAGCTCTGAACTCTGGGTGATGCTTAGGCAGGACTTAACTGTTTGATATGCAAGTCTAGCAAACGAGTAGAACAGGATTTTTGGTCTATATTGAGCAGAAATGTTACGTAGTATATTCAGATTAAGACTCTCCATCCCACATGTTCAAAAACAAAAGCCATTCCTAGTGCACATCAATAGGTCACTTTCAGTTTATTTTTATACTCCCCCTCTATGTGGAGCATCTCTGAGATGATGACTGCATTTGAGTGGGTGTCACAGATATGGAATGCTTAATTAAGTATAATAAAACTACTTTAAAAAGGTCTGTGGCACTGTAAAAACTCCACAGTATTGCACAACAGACATATTCAGGTCTTGTCAGCTGTGTCGGAAACACTAAATCTTGTTCTGAAAAGTCACAGCTTCTCCAGTACTTGAGCAACAGGAAAGCATATGGCTGCCAGCAGTATGGGATCTAAGGCAGACAGCTGAGTAGTGCTGGAGGGTAACAGTGCCAGGCACTAGTTAAGTTGCTCTGTGTTTGTTATAAAATAACTGTGTTGCTGTGGGTGTTGGGATTTATAAATACAGAGCCTCAGGACACTGACCTAGCAGGTCTTTGGAATAGTTCGGATCTTTGCGTAGATTGCCCTGTATGTCTCTAACCAGTACCTGTTTCCATCCAGTGTCTGCATCAAAAGCACCCAGCTGGACTTCCCCCTCTTCCAACTCTTCTGAGAGGCAAGCCCGTGCCTCAGAGAGCAGCTGGACAACCAACTCAGAGGACACCAGCAGCCCAAGCATTGCTCCCTCCTACACAGATCTGCGGTCACTTAATACTGAGGACTTGACCAGTGGTAGAACATCTGCAGCAGATTCCGCTGGTAAGAGGGAAGCCTTCAAGCTTCCATCTCGATCTTTTCAATGCTACTCAAACTCACTGCTCAGAATTTTGCCACAGGGAATGAATCCAAAGCAGAGCAAACTCATGGACTAGAGAGACTAACATTTTGTTCTACTCCAATTCCAAAAAAATCACACTTGAATTTTACACAGCACTGATATGTGCAGGCTCCTGAAGTTAGAGCCAAATGCAACTCTGTACATGTTGATAGACTTGGACCATTTCTGGTTTTCACATGTAACATCAGCTTAAGCTGGTCTAGGAACTAATTCTCAGTATGTTGTGGGAGAAGCTGGATGCCTTTCCTGAATTTCCATGCAGAAATTTTCTTAACAGTGCATTCAGCTCAGGCAGGCCCAGCTCTGTATGCTCTCTGTTTCAGTGAGTGCCAAGACACAGATCCAGTTTGCTGGATGCATTCTTTGCATTGTGCTTTGCACTGTTACTGAACAGTAATGCAGAGAGACTGTAAGACATGACATAGAATGGTTCAGTAGGAGATTTTAAGCATTTAAGGATCTTATATCTGACCTCGTAGGGCTCTGTTCAGATGCCATCCTGATTGGGAAAATATGTGCTACATGGCATTGTAACTCATTGCTCCTCAGTTGTGCTCTGGGTAATCTCTGAAGCCGGAGAAATAAAACAGCATGGTGCCAGTCATGTCATGGAGAATGGGAACTCCTGAATGACAAAGTTGACTTTCATAGTGCATAAAAAAGCTGACATGTCAGAACACAAAAGGGAAAAAAAATACACAGCTCCAGGAGGAAGCACCTGCAGTATGTTGGAAGCTGTTCAACCCAAGCTGAGGAAGGTCATTAGCTACCCAGTTTGGTGATGAAAATTGATTCCCTGGTGTCTTGATAGCTCAGACCTGGGAGATATTTAATGTGTTTTTTCTCAGGTGGTGAATGTAAAAATACATGGAAAATAAGATCTGTTTTATGAGAATCGGCTTCCTAAGGCACCTGAGGTCATAGGTCCCTTCCATTAGAAACATGTACATACATCAGCTGCAAAGAGAATTGTGTGATGATGCAGTGAAGCTGGATTAGACTTCTAGGCAGGTTTATCAACAGCAGCATGGTAGGTGCTGGCTCAGTACTTAAGGCGTTTGTGGAGAAGCAGTAGTTACTTTGGATAAGTAGAATTATTTCTTTTTTCAAATAATTAAGTTACCTCAAATCTGTCTTGACCATTTTTATTTTAGAATACTCTGCTTCTGTGTATCTCTGAGTTTGGAAACCATGTTTTGGTAGAAGGGTAGAACAGGCAATCTGGAATATGTGCTGGATGTTGCTCTTCTGTTGATTTGGTATAGGCTGCTGTCCCTGGGGCTGTCTCCACCCGAATAAAGGGAATGAGGGATGCCCAATACATATATAACTTTGCATCATATAGGAAAGTCAAAGGCAAAAAGGCTGCTGTATATGCCTGGCACACATATGGGATTATGTCCTATATATGGCCCAAAGTGAAGTTGATACTTCAGTGAAAACTTTGTGTGCAACCTTCTTACTATTTCTTTCTCAGTCAGTCACAAACTAACATATTTATTAGCAAGACGAGTACAAAAACTCATTCCAGTCACCTCAAAATTTTTAAAAGTAAAAAAGGAGGCAATATAAGAAAGGCTGTGCTATTAGTTAAAATATAAGACACACTTATAAACATAAGATACATAAAACATAAGATACACTTACATTTCCAGTGCCTTAGTGGTACTGGAACTTGAAGTATGAAATACATTGAGTCCTCCTATCACCAGGTGTGGAGTTTGCAAAAGGGCAGCACAAACAAAGTGCATCTGTTTGTTCTGTTCCTGGGATGTCTCACAGGCCACTCCCTGAGGCAGCTGCTGACATCAGGAAAGTTTGTGGAAGTGACAGAGCTGAGGACCTAGTGGTGTGGAATTGTTGTACAGTTCTGGCTGCTTTTTTGTTGTTCAGTCCCCCCTCATCCCACCATCGCGGTGCATAAATGGAGAGAAAAATGTGTGATCACTTTCTTCTCTCCTTCCTCTCTGCCCCTCTCCAGAAAGTCAGTTCTTTAAACCTGACTTGATTCAAATATTTGATTTGCATTTCCCCTCTCAAAGGGCTGGCTGCCTCAGTTTGTAGTGAAGTTTGAGGGCTCCATCAAGGCAATGAAATGACATGTATTTTTGCCATGAAGGCAAAACAAGGGATCCTCATGGTCTGTGTGATGAAGTCACCTTGACTGCTAGTCAGGGTGTTGATTCCAAGGTCAAGCTTGCTGGAGGGAAGAAAAAATCAGACTAATTTCACTGCTAAAATCCCTATGAAAATAAGAAATCAATGTTTTATCTTAGTGATGATAAAGAATCAGGTCTATAAGAGGGTCTGGGTTTAATACTGTTTCAAGCAAGAAAAACCTAGTGGTGAGAAAAGCATGAAAAGCTCTACTCTGTGGTCAGATGTTGAGTAAAATAACTATTTTAGCCATGGTAAATTTTTATTGCCTGGACAGGATAAAGGGATATTGTGTTCCATAATTTCACCACTTGTCTTGAATTTATCCTGCCTGCAAAATGCTTAAATGCCGACTGCCTGGGATAGTTTGGGTCACAGGGTTTGTGTGGGAGCAGATGAAAGCCTGAGGTAGGTCTGACTGCAGGCATACACAGAAACAAGTCCAAGAATGTGCATCTTGGTGTCCAGGGCTCGTAGGCTTTAAGCAGGTAAAGTTGGCTGAGAATTAACTTTCTCACAACTGACACAAGATTTGAGTGTAAAACCTATGGGCTTAAGCTGTATCTAATGCATGTGTTTATACAAGATATGGCCTAGGAAGATATCTGAGAAAGATGAGAGAGACTTGAATGATCCCATCCTGAAAGTTTCCCCTTGCTAGAGGGGCCTGCAGAAAACCTCCCGACTGATGGAGTTGGGATAAGTACAGTGATGTCCTTTAAAGGCAGCAATGTTCACAGTGGTGAAGGTAAATGTTGCATGAGCAGAGCTGAAAAAGATTTGCTTTTCTATCAAAGTGCAGCTAGAGGATGTTGCACTTCATTGCCTATGCTTGTTTGAACTCTGGCACCAAGAAGCTTTTATATTATCCTCATCTTTGTCAGCATGAGGGGCTCTTTAGCCTGCAGCAGCGAGCCAGTAAATGTGGGTCAGGTGATAGCAGACTGTCCATTTAACGTGGGCATGTTTACATGGTTATAACAGCAAGCACTTTGCAACAGCTGGGGTTTCACAGTGTGTGTGAAGCTGTGTTTGGTGCTGAAGTGGCCCCTTGCCTCAGTTCTTACCATGCCTCGCCGTGTTGCTCAGCTTGGATCAATGAGCATGAAAAGAAGTGGGAACTTTTGGCCTTTGTGCTGTGCAAGATAAGTAACACAGGACATCTCTGTTACTGATACAATACAAGTATTTGTTCCTTCTGTAGCAGATGCCTGTCTCAACTTTCATAAAAGGCCAAGTATCTGCAAGTCAGAGGAGCAAGGGAGAGGCCTTGTAACTGTGGTTATAGATCTGGAAGCGCTGAGCTCTGTTCTGAGCTTGTGCTGAAATACCTCAGCTTGATTTAGATTTCTACATTTAACCATTCTTCTTTAATTTTAATGTATATAAATAAAATAAAATTGTATACAAAACTAAAATAATTTTATATGGGCAATATGTATATCATAAAGAAATATTATATACATTTACATAGCTCATAAACTATATTCTATTATAAATTTAATAGAATATATAATAAAATCTATCTGTATTATATAATAAAGCTATGTGTGTATATGTCTATGTGTAGGCGTACGTTTCCTCATAGCCATTTTAGGTGCATCGTTGTTAGTTGTGTTGTTTCTGTTGTGCTTTGTATCTTAGCAAAGCTGCAGCTATGCTATGTTTGATGTTAACGGTTCAATTTGCTGACCAGTTGTTCTCTTTGGCATTCTCCTGAATCTCTGGGACTACTGGGATACTGAGGAAATTGCTATGTTATTATTTTCTGGGAACATCTGCATGTTTGGAGATAGAAGGTTGCATGTGTGACCTGTAACTTCTCAAAATCCAGACAGTTAATAAACAGCACAAGGAATTAATTCTGAGAATGTTGTTATTTTCTAAGTAAAATACATGGTTTAAGGGGTTCTGCTGCTTCTGTTTCAAAACTTGGAAATGGCAATTCTGACAAGCTCAGTTCCAGCTATTTCTTGAAGGTAATAGAGGGCAAGTAATAACTTTCCAAACCTTTTCCTAATGCTTTTCTGCAGTAGTTCTCTTACACATTTTTACTGTAGCTGTAGCCAGCTAGATACTGACTCCTGATACGATGATTGAAAGAATGGTGTTCTGTGAGTTTCAAACAAGCAGCTTTGAACAGGTTATATAGCTGTGCAATGTGGTTGCAATGAATCCAGAAACAGGCTATGAGCTCTGAAGTTATTCCATGTTAATTACCAGGGCAAGGGGGAAAATAATGTATGCTGATGATTACCCCTTTCATCCAGAACTGCACTTTGGTTATGCTGTGTAACTATTAACCTGCTTTTTCTGGTGTCCCAGTCCCAGACACATGAAAGCCTGCCTGAGCCAGCTGGAGAGGCTTCACAAAGGAACATCCAGCCCTTGCTGCAAGGACAGGACTCCAGAATACCATGTACAAATAGCACCTAAAATGTACACTTAAACAACTCCAACCTGTAAGGGCTAAATTCAGCACCAGAGGCAGGGGTTTTTTTATTCTTCATGTCCAATACCATCTAGCAATTCAGGAGTTTTATATCCTAGTTGTCATCCCATATTTTTCTCAAGCATTTTTGGCTTCTTTAAGAGTAATGCATTAGTAGGACAGATCTGGGAGGCTAAATCTAGATAATTCTTAGCAGTAGAAGTGCTGTGATCCCAAGATAGACCCATGTACCAGGAATCAGCTCTGCTTCAAGGCTTCCTGGCCATGGTATCCAGTGACTTCTGCAGTAGTGTTCAGTCCTCATCCCTGTTTTACAGTGGGGGAAGCCTGCAGCTCGGTTGTGCAAGCTGGACCTAGGGGAATTAGAAATGGCTTTTGCCATATAGACTGACAGTCTTGCTCTTTGATGAAGACTGCAGGTAAAAGCAGTGGACCAGAGTCACTGTCTTAGTCCCTCCTTATGGCAGGAAGGAATGTATAGAAAACATGCCAGGAAGAAGGGGGAAGTGTTAGAATGAGGAAAGAACAGGTAGGTACAACAATAAACAAAAGGTTTATTTCTAGCTTCAAAACTTCATTTTTAAAAAGGACTGTCCTAGTGGTAACACTTAAAGGAAAGCTGAGATGTCCCTGAGCTCAGCTCTGTCAGCTCTTGTGGGGCTAAATGTAGTCTCCTAACTTCAAAAGGTTAGTATCTGCCTCAAGTATGCCTCAGAAAATAACACTGATCTTCTCTCTTACCTTCCCTCCCTAAGGAGTGGTTGATGCTGCTGTAGAACTATCAATTCTTGCAGGAATTAGGAGAAATTTCAGGGTGTTGGAGGACAGGATTTAACATTGCTCTTACAGGAAGAGAAGAGTTAGAAGAAAGCTCAGAAGTGTCTGCTCCTACTAATGCCTACTAGGCTGAGTCTTATACTACTTACCCCCATGAATTAATTAGGTCTTCCTTGTTCCTCCACGTTCTGAGAAAACCAGGTCTAAGACAAGGAGGAGGCAAAGTGTGACAAGAGAAAGTGACAGCATGAAAGAACTGAATCTGATTTTCATTATTACTGAGAAATATTTTAATTAAAAACTTTTTATCTAAATATGTATATATAAAAATACCATAACTTTGCTGTTTAATTGAGTGTTTTCTTGTCTGCATGTTTGCATAGAATCAGTTCTGTTCTCATGCATGTCATTTGCCCTGTGCTGCAAACAGCTAAAGGAGCATCTTTTAGTTCAGGTGCTAACTTTTCTTCTCATGGTTGTTTGGACGTGCAAGGTACAGGAACTGTGGATTTTTAACAGGGTTATCTTTATTATAGAAGAGCTAAGTGCTGAGCCTACATGGTATTCTTGATGAATTTCACTCTTTCCACGCCTGTTCACTAATGTTTTTATATAGTCAGATCAGCTGAAGGGGAAGCAGAGAGAAGTCCAGGGCCAGTCTGACCTTGTAATCTCCCTTTATATAGGCAATATCCTGAGAAAATAAATGTGAGTAGGTGCTTTGTAGTTTGTCTCAGGTCAGCGAGGCAGATTAGGTGGTACGAATACCTTTATTTCTGTTTGTAAGGCTGTGATTCCTCAGCCACGATGTTTACCATGGTCCCAGTTGCTCTGTAACGCAGAAATCCACATGGTGATTTGATAAGCCCGAGGAGTTCTGTAGGAGATTTTGCAGCTGGACAGGGCATTTCAGTGTAAAGCTTAATTGGGGTGGAATGCTTAAGTGCAGCAGCTATCTGTGGTTGCTGTGTTGTTCGGAGCAATTCTGCAGGATACTAAGTGGCTTCCAAACTTAAAGCTGCTGGGAGAGATGAACACCAAGATATCTCCCCACATCCAGCTCTTTCAGCGTGGAAAACATCAGTGTTAGTCTCCAGCAACATTATCTCGCCTGTTGCATTCAGTCGCTGGCAGCATGCTGCTGTACTGCTGACAGGAGGCAGGAATGCAATGTAGCCATAAAGTAGCTCTGGTGCAGCACTGTCCCAGCTTTGTGCTGCTCGGCAGCACAGCCAGTGCCCCACAGCGCTGGCTGCACCCCAAGGAACATGATTCTGCAGCTCCCAAACCACAGCGGGATCCACCACAGGGAGGAGTTACCCACCTGAGAACTGCCATTTTCCACATTCTACAGGGCAGAGAAACAAGCAAGGCTTCAAAAGTAGTACCAATTAACAAGAGCTGTAAATCATTGCATGTGCTCTTGATTAGAGATCCCAGTTCTGTGTGGAATTTCCTGTCTGATTATGAAGGGACTGAATGGAACTGGCAGAGTAAAACAGCCGGTGAAAAAGCTGAGGGCAAGTAAGAATGAGAAATTTCACAATACCCGAATGCATAGATTTACTTGTTACTCTGTTACTGTGATACCATCTGAAACCTAAGAAAGGCTCAGGGGCTCACTGGACTACGCAGCACAGGAATTGGAAAAGTGATGATGAACAACTATAGGGGATTAGTTATAAAATCATCTCAAAGAACAGTGTGGGATAAAATGGGAAGCAGATTGGTCAAAAACATGAATAAATAGAATCATTTAATCAAACCCTTCAACTTCTGTGTTGACAACTTCTTTTCTTGTGCCTACTTTGAAACTTGTGATAAATGTCCATTTTTATCAGGACTTCTGCCTCCTTTTTTCTTTTATTCAGCCCCAGTGTTAGGGAAAAATGTAACTGTTTTTTCAAGGCAGAAATGGCAGAGTTGGATGAGAGTACTGTAGTGAGATTGCTGATTTATGTCTTTAGTTCAACATCTCTGGTTTTTGCTTCATCTAGCCTTGATCAAACCATATAATACTGGAGCACAGATATGACATGAATCTTACTTAATAACTATGTTCATGTGTTATTAGAAGCAATTTGGTCTTAATTGTCCTTCTGTTTGACAGATGAGACCAAAATCCTCTGCCTATATAAACTGGTATTTGCATTATGACTGTGCATATTGCATGAGAGGGAGAGGAGACTTCATGCTTTTTATTCATTCTGATCTTGGTTAGCAAGAATGAGAATTGTGATTTTGGGTTTTGTCACATGGATGCCAGTCCAATTTACTTATCAGTACCCTTGTGGTACTGCAGTATATTTTGTGGAGACTGATTTAAACTACTCACTTAGGACTCAGTTTTTTAAACCTATTAAGAGTGCTTAGTACTTTTTGTGAAGAAGTCTAGATCTGGGTTTTGCGTCTAAAACTGTTTCCAAGATTCTCATGTCCCAGCTATTCCTGTTAAAGCTGAACAAAATTTCCAAACAGCATCAGCTCAGTGTGCTCTTCTAAATCTAGCCATTTAATTTAGTGTCTAAAAGGAGATTAGAGATCCTGCCAACATATGTCCTGTAGCTCTATGTTCTCAAGCACATTACAGGCTTTGTAGAAATTATGCTTTTAAGTGGAGACTTTAATCAACAGTTTATTGAGGCTACTGTATTTTTACATATAGTCATTTCAGAGAGCTGTAAACACGATTCACTTAAGATCATAGGAATGGGATCTATTTCCCAGGACCCTGATGTAAATGTATTCATGACTATTTCTTATCCATGTGTTCCTGTGCCAATATTGTCTATCAAATAGCTTTTTGCCCTCTCTAGTGTAAGCACTTTAATATATTTATCCAGGGTAATTATCTCTCTTTCTGTTTTCATTTGCTAAACTGAATGAGACAAGCTCTTTAGTATTCTGGTTCTCCATTCTCCCCCTCATCCTAGAAACCTTTTTTCAGCTCATGTTGCTGTGTGAATTAATCTTTCGGGTTTATTTATCTCGCACAGAGCTGTGCAAGACTGAGGTCTCACCACAGCCTGGTATCAAGATACTAGTTTTCCCATCTTCAGGAATTGTCTCTTTGATACATCCCAGGATCTTACCTCCTTTTGTGCCAGTGCATCAGGCAAGTACCCTTGCACTATATTCAAATTGATTGTCTGTATCCTAGATCACTTTCTCTCATGTATAATTAATTAATTCCTTCCTTATAAGAAATGTATTGTCCTTAAATGCCTGCTTGTGAAATTTATATTGCTTATTACATTTCATCTTATTTCTGATACTTGGGCACTCAAGATGAATCACTCCTTTCAGTGTGACATTCAAATTTTCTTTTATATACCCTGATCCTCCTAATAGTCTGTATTCAGCAAATGCCATTAGCACATTCATTTCTGTGCCATGATCATTATTTAAAAATATAGATAAACATAGTGTTAATCATGTAAACTTAATCAAGAAATGTTACTTGTAGCTCCTCTAACCTAATATTTCTCTTAAAAGTCAATGGCTGTCTTCCCTTCAGCTTGGTTTTTAGTTCTGTTGTAATATTGTTATCGGTCTCCATTTTAACTCCTCCCCATTTAATGTGGCACCACATTAAACGCTTTTTCTAATACAGACAGTTCTGGTTTTTTATCTAGAAAATTTGTTGTCAGTTAAGCCTCTTACATTTGGCTGGAACAAACTACCTCTTTTAAAGTTAGCTTTCATCTTCTTTATTATCTGATGCTTTTCAATTTTTCCTTCCAAAACCATGTGTACTATTGATTCTCTTCACCAAAATGTGGACCTCCTCCTGAGAAGCCCGATAAAAATATTCATTCAGTGCAGAAAGCACAGAGATTTCTGTGTGTTTGTGCTTGCTATGTCCTGCCTCCGCTACACATGCATTTGTATGCTTTGTGGTAGGCATGAGTCCTTCAGGAGGGACTGGGATGGGAAGGGAGCACATGCCAGCACAGAGTGTACAGAGAGGCACATGGCACACCCGGCGGAGCAGACAACTGGAGGGTGTTAGTGCATTTGTCACGCTGGCCGCAGCGCCAGTTTCATTGCTTCCTGCGCCTCAGGGCTGCACAACGCTGCCCCCAGCACAGGCAATTGGCTCCACAAGTGGGACACGAGGTTCGCCCAGGGTGCTTCACTGCGCCTCCTCTGCAGCAGGCCCTTCACCAGCCAGCCAGAATTAGAATCTGGGTGGGAAAGTTTACATAAAAGAAGTAAGGGGGGCTTTCCTTGAGGCTTTGCTTTCATGGACTGATTTGTTTGTTCAGGCTTGGTTGCCTCCAGCAACACATTATTAGTGTGAACTATGGTGTATCCTGGGAGACCTGCAGGATTCCCTGCAAATCTTTAGAGTTCTTCGTCTCCAAGGAGGAAGAAACACAAAGGCATTTTGCTCTGTTGACGCAGTTGCATGCACGTTGTTGCCCTTCTTTGAGTGTTGCTGTGTCTCTTCAGCAAATGCTGTAATTGGGCTGCACAGTCTTCATCCTACATCTTATTCGCAGTCAGTAGATTGTACTTTTCTTGGTAAAGCCACCACACTGCACTGCTTTAAAGTCTGTATTTGAAAACTGAAGAGGTTTCAGCAGAGCTGTGTACTTACTGTTGTGCGCACAGATCAGTCCTTGCCGATGGCAGAGCTCAGGTAAATGTGGCCTTAAGATAAATACAGATTGTATCATGCATGAGCAGTTTTCCTTGATTTAGCATGGGTGCAAAGGCAGTGAAGACAAGTGACATGGATTAACAACATGGGTATGTACTCAGAACTGCCATTTTCCAATACATCTCTGCAAAAATCAATACCACTGCAAATTCTTTAGATATAACAAGTGTTATAAGAGCTTCCCCATGATGTGATCAAATTCTGCAGGTATGCTTTTGATCTCTGTTTGGTTTGAAATTACAGGACTTAGCTTCAGCTCCTTTCGCTGTTCTGTGTCCTAGGCTTGCAGGACCAGCCTATGTGTCACAGTGCAGTTAAGCATCATGAAGAGCACTTGATTTCCTGATTAGTCACGTATGTGTCCAGAGATGGACAGCATCAGATGAACTGATCTCCCATAAAGGTCAAGGCAGCTTAGCAAAGAGAGGTCAGTGCTCCAGTAGATAAGGCATCAACAGCAGATGGCATCTCAATAACAGAACAGCCAGAGGCAATGCACGTGAGGGTTCCCATGACAGTCATGCTGTCAGTAATGGGGGGTATTGAGAGGGCAAGGGAGTTAAGGGAATGCAGAGAAGGTGTTTTGAGTGTGATCTACTTTCACCAGGTGATTCAGTTGCCAAGAGACTCAGATGTTAGAGTGGTGACTGAGGCTTCAGCCCTGTCCTCTGTCCCCCTGGCAAGCTGCTCCAGGTCTGGCAGGAGCTGGAGGGCTGCTGGGCCAAAAGGCTGAGCTGTGCTCTGCTGAGATTGACAGTCCAGCTGAATCCACAGAATAAAACCAGTTTGTCTCGCGTATTTGAACAACCCAAACCTGAACTAATGGAGCAAAGAGGTGTGAAAGGAGAAGGGTTTTGTCAGAGCCAGTAGCTCCTTGTCTGCTGGACAGAAGGAGAAGCAGGTCAGTAGAAATCAACACATCCCTCATCAGATGGCAGGGAGAAGACTCTTCAGTGAGCAAAGGCACTTGAAATTAACATGTTCATTCCTGGATCATTCTCAAGTCAAAACAACATGGGACCAGGTCCCAGGAGGTTTATCCTGCTAGACCTGGAAACCCAGCTCATATGCCCTTAATATCTTTCCCCAGGGAAGAAGTGAGGGGGAAGAAAATACAAGGATATATGGCTAGTCTATACTTCTAATGCATTTGAATTATTTCTTAGTGAACAGCTTTAATTCCCATGTCCCAGCCTATCTCCTGCTTTACAGAAAAGTTTCAAGGTGGCTCTTGAGCCTTCCAGATGCCAATGCTCTAAGAAATGCTCTTTAACCTACAAGGTCCCTTTTCCCTTCCTTCACCTTGGGATTTTCTCTCTTCCTGCCCATTTTCTCTCTTCTGGGTGCTGCTCCACCTCTGTTCCTTTCCAATGTATAATAAATGCTTAACAGCTTTGATGCCAGTGGCATCACCTTATTTCTAGGGGGTGACCTGCATTCCCTTCTGGCAGGGAAGGTAAAATGGGTAAAGGGATTGTCATTCCCCTTTACTTGGCAGAAGGCCCTTCTGCACGCAGAAGAATTTCTTCATAATCTACTTCAGAACTTAAATTTCTCTTTGTTGACTGGATAATTGAAGTAGCACTGTTGCAAAGTAATGAAGTAGTGGTAGTCTTTGAGAAAATACATACCAATTGTAGCAGTAGCTAATGCTACACTGGAATACCCTGCAATGTCATTTAAATTTCATCAATGACAATAATAATTTTCACCTTACAAGAATCTGAAGCTGCAATATTTCCCTAAACATTTTCTGTTTTGTATGGTGCTGTAAGTTTGACTCTTATACCTGGATTTCTACCATTTCATTTTTAAAAAAGCATGTTATCTTTAAAACTCAATTTTATGGATGAAAATTTTGTGGGTTTTTCATTTTTCAAACTTAATTAAATCATTCTCCCACCCCCTAAAAAAAATCTTTATTTTCTGTACTCAAACAGTATGACTGTAGCCTCACTTAATATAGCATAAATTGGAAAAATGCCACTCAAGTTGATGAACAAGTTTTGGAGGCAACTGGCCTCTATGCTTAACATCATAACCATCTAGAGTCCCCACGCCATAGTCTAGAGAGCCACATAATACAGCCAAATTTGCTGGAGTCACACCAAGCCTGTCACCTAACTGAAATGAAAGTGTAAAATGTTCTTGTACCATTTTTCATCTAATTGCCTAGTAGTCATCAGGAGGTAAATATTTCTCAGTGTCTTTCCTGAAAAGTTTGAGAACTTAACACTCCCTATATATTCCTTTAGTTTTTTTGTTTCAGAAGCCTTCAACACAAAATATCACAGTTCTTTTTGGCAAATGCAATATTTTGTATCTTTTCATGTAACTGGAGCTGGCTTTGCAATGTGTTTAATAAAGTCAGTTTCCATACTGACTATGTGCGACCAAAAGGGAAGATGTTTAAAAAGAGAAAAACAGTATGGTGAATATACAGAAATGGTCTCCAAGTTGTATGCTGGATCTGACAGTACAGTTTACTTTAAAGTAATTTTCAAGTCAATACTTGTACAAAACAGTGAACAAATTGTGAAAATGCAACTTCTGTTAAAAAATTACTACTGGAATCACTAAGGCAATGAACTGTGGCCATGGCATGCTTTGTGCTGTTTTCTGTGATGAATGGCAGGACTGTTGAGCACTGTAAGGATAAAGTAATTTTTAATTCCTCTGATGAGGTAAGATGGTGGGAACAGTGAAGATCCTCCAGCATAATTTTCTACTCCATGTTTTCTCCCACAGAAATTTGAATACAAAGACTGCCTTTATCAACTGCATGCTTTTTCCCCCTCAGCTTCTCATACTTTATAATTTGGCTATGAATTTTAAAGAATGGAGCAGAGATTAGAAATTAGCACCCTTTGTGTCCTATTGAAAGCATATCAACCCCTCCTCCTTAGACACTGCAGAATTCCTTGCTAATAAGGCTGACTGAACAAGTCTTCATTAAACTGCATGTTGCTGGGCTGGAGAATTTATTTTTCTCCATCAGCCATTCAGACCATGACCTGGACAAATCAACTGTGATGCCTCTGATGTGAAAAGCCTTTGTTTGGCTTCTCACGTTCTTAACACAATTAGTAGCTCTGCAACTCATCTCTTTGGCCAAGGTAGAGTCACGCTGTCCCCTGCTGTAACTACTGGTCTTGGGGTAAGTCACTCGGAGCATTCCTCAAGTGATTCAGTGGAATGGGATTTTAACCATGTAACTCCCAATGCCACGGAAATGAGTGGCAGATGAGGATAAAGCTGGTTACACCCAGTTAGCACAGTCGTTCTGTACTGTCTGTGCTGGCAACCTAACAGGACATGTAATTGGACAAAATTTCTTCTAAGTTGATATAAAGAAACTCGCTTATGTCTGCCATTAAGGTGACAGGCTTTTCACAGCTTCCAGACACTGTGGTCCAGATGTTTACCACCTTCTTTTCCAACCTGGAGTAAGTTACAATAGATGTGACTTCTGTGTAACATGGCCGACTATACATGAGTCTTTCATTTAAAAATCACCTTCCACTTGAAGATAAAGTTATTATAAATGATACAAATAAAGGAGACAGCTTTTTGTAATAGTCATTAAAGGCTTAGGAGCTCTTTCACAAATACGTAATTCCTTGAGCATGTCAGAGTTTGCTTTGCTCCAGAAGAATGAAAGGCCAGAGTTTTAAGCTGTATTTCCTCCTCATAAATCCTGAGGATGATGCATTTACTTTGGCACTGGTTTTGCTGCTTCTTCAGATTAGGTCTCTGTTCGCTTCAGTGTTACTGCCCTGGAGAAGTGGTATGACTTTTATTCTTTATGGTCAGGAGTTAAGATTTCAGATTTTTTGCCTCAGGCACTGGTTGAAGCCTTTCTCTCTTATGTGCCTTAAAGTCACAAGGCAGTGGAAGCATGCAGCAGGTGAGCCAGGGTGCTCTCACTTTCTGTCTATGCATATAATTATCTATATTTCTATATATGTGTGGGTGGGTGTGCATGTATACATACTCCTATTTGTAATTCTTGCAGGACTTCAGACAAAAATCTCAGTTGTGTTTTGTGTTGAAAAGGACAACACAATGGGTGAACATCAGACCAACCCAACCAAGTGGCTCTTCAAGCAGACAGATCTTAACAGTGCCCTGTTCCTCCCCTGGCTTCCTTACCTGCCCAGTCCCTCTCTGCACACAGATCCTGGGCTCCTCAGCCCACAGCACAGATTGCGTTGCAGCAGCAGGAGAGATGTTTTCTGTCCATTGAAATCCGACCAGGATGTGAGGAAAATAACATTCTCAGACACTTCTGAACCAGCCTCCTCTTTGGGGCACAGAGTTCCTGCCTACAGCTCACTCGTAGAAGAGCTTGGTCACTTGTGATAGGAGATGTGTCTGAAGGGATCCATTTCAAATGGATTTAAATGGCAGGCATGTTGAGGACACCCTTAGGGGTGAAGGAGGCATCTCTGAGAGTTCTCAGGATGAGAACTCGAGCATCTGTGCAGTGGTCTGTGACCTGTGAGCTTCTCTACATATTTTTCTTCTCACAGACCTTAAACACTTATTGGCAAAACACTGCTTCAGGCATGTGGAAATATGTAACAAGCAGAAACTCGTCAGAGACCACGTCTCTCATAGATTTCCCAGGTGTCAGTGGGTTTGGCTATTCATATTTTCAGTCATGAGAAGTTGTATTTAGCTCTGATTAGTGCCTGGATTGCGCATGTATTATATAGCTGAGGAGTATCTGGCTTTTAGTTAATCTTCCCTCCTAATGTATTTTGATGTCTTTCATTCCCTATGTCAGTTTTTTTGCTTTGATTATATCCCAGCCTAAACCATCTTGTCCTGCCAGGATGATACTCCAGAAACCCGTTCTGAACTACTGAGCTTTAATTTTGCCATCTTTTCCTCCCAAGAAAAGGATCCTGGAATAACAACTGTTAAGAATTCAGTGGCTGCAAAATAAAGGAGAAACATAAGCCAAATGCTGCTGACCAAGGATTGTGTTCAGCCTGCGCTTGGTTCTTTCTCTCTTTCTCAACTGTTGCAGGGTGAATACAGGCCAGCAGTGACAAGATACTGCTCAAGAGCAAGTCCTTATCTGTTATCTATGCTTCAAACACCTCAGGAAACAGAGTTGAAATAGGCTTTAATACAGCTTTCATATTTTATAAGGATGAATATGAATAATAGAAATATGAATATGAAGTGTGATGAAAAGTAGACCTTTTCAGGGATAGCTGGGAGAATTTAGACTCCTTAGTGATTAGCTCTGCAATGAGATCCACTAGGCTGCCAAACAGAGTAAAAAGCAGTAAAAGCTCCATTGGTTAGCTATCTACGATCTGGCTATCTACAAT
Organism: Origma solitaria; assembly: GCA_013397895.1. NCBI lineage: Eukaryota > Metazoa > Chordata > Aves > Passeriformes > Acanthizidae > Origma > Origma solitaria. The sequence goes on along the minus strand of VZRL01002680.1, from coordinate 2,211,629 downwards.
CTGCCAGAGAGGTGTCGAACATCCAAAGGACAATCTTAGAAATGGTGAATTAGACACACAATATTTATCAGCTGGTTTTAGTTTTTCTAGGGGTTGTTGGAAAAGTAGTGTGGCCACATAGGATTTTGCCTGAGGTTCCATCAAGGTCCAAGGTGGAGCTTTGAGAGCCTGGATCCAAATTGACAATAGCAGGATGGGTAGGATCGTTCTTGAGGATGAGAGACATGAAGCTCAGGTTGAGCTCTTGTGTAAAGAAGAATAGAGTTGAACTTAGATTTTCCACAGCCAAGCAGAGGCTGAGTTACCAGCTTAACAGGCATTTTGGAGTGAGTTTATAATTCACTTTTTCACAAAGGCTGTTGAGAGTTTTTGAGACATTCAGCTTAGAGGTAATAACAGCTCCACAGTGCACGTATTTTTTTGGAAAACAGATTTTCTTTCTTTCCTCACAGATCTGATTCTATCCCTAATTTGAGTTAATTACTGTGCACATTTTAAAAGTTCTTTTTGTATTAGACAAAAGGTCAAGGGACTACCCACCTCATGAGGAAAAAACCTGTTTCCTGAGAAACAAGCTTGCTTCAGTATGTCCATGACATCCCAGCACCCCATGCAGTCCTCTGTCGTGGTGGCCAGATTAATTATGGGCCCTAATTGGAAACAAGAAACAAAAGAGGGAGTCTAGGGAAAGATGACTTCATCTCCCTGCTCATCTTACATTACTGTTCCACACAAAAAGATTGAGGCAACAGACAGAACAGCAAACAAAATTATCTACACAGAGGTTTCCCTTGGCTGAGGAGAGGGAGGATAAAATGAGAAAAGGAACACTGCTCACCTGCAAAGTCACAAAAGCAGGTCTGAGTTTTCATTTTTTCCAGCCAGCATGTTTGTTTAAGCCCACACCTTTTAAAGTTTTTGTTCAAGCAGTTTGTCCTTGGGCTAATTTCTGCATCTTGTTCTGCTTTAGCCTCAACTTGCTATAAGCTTGGGAATTTTTAGCCTCTGTGAAAGAAGCTTTTTCTTACAGGCATAGAGAACGCCCTGTCTGCTACATGAAGTTGTTACAACAAGGTGTAGGAGGGAAGTGAGGCATGACAGTGTTGCATAAGGGACAGCTTCACGGTTGGCGGACTTGGGGGGATTACAAAACAAATGTTCCAGCTCGTTCATTAATTATCTAATTTCAGATGAGTAGTATAGGCTCAAATTGGCAAAGGCCTAGATGGAGAGGCTGGCACAAGTAAGGACAGCATGTGGCCATTCCTAATTTACTAGTTCTTTTGTTTTTTTCTGAGCAAAGGCATATAACCATTGATTCTGGCTCCTTGCCTATCAACACAAACGTATCCCTCTAGTAAGGCAGTCGTGTCTCTTCTGCAGGCTGGCAGGCACCAGCTTTGCTGCATGTTGTTCAGCACCTTTCCCACATGAAAGACTCACACACTCGTCCCTGCAGTCCCTGATCACATAGTCATTCATGCCATCACCTACCCTCCCTCCCTTTCATCATTTAATTCACAATAACTGTTGTACCAACCCTCAGAAGTCATAGCTTGGCCTTTCCTTTTTGGTTCTGCAGGCTGTCATACTCCACCATTCAAACCATAGCCATTTACTTTCTGTGGTTAATTTTGTGTACTTAAAATTATTTCTATACTGATTTAATTTAATGGATAAATGGCAAATCAATAATATTTCTGTAAGCCTTATACTTTCTGGCATTACTTCCCAGTTATCCAGATAACCTTGCCTTGAAACGATCTATCAGTTTTCCTCAGTGTGTCAAAATATAGCATGTATTTTGTTTCTACATAGTAACCAATAAGGGGAAATGAGAAAAAAACAAATAACCCCAGAAATGTCACAGTGGAGCAGAAGGATATTGGCTGTTTCTGAGAGGCACTGAAAGATTGTTCCTGTGGTTTTCAGTCTTACATCTGAACTTCTTGGGGCAGAGGTGAGGGCAAGGAAAGAAAAAAATACAGGCTAAAATGGGACATTCGGGAAGACCTAGAGGTGTGTTTGGCAGGTGGAGCACTCTGTGTTGGTGGACCTGGCTGTTTGGTAGGTAGGTTAGGTCTCCTTCTCCTTCTTTTTATGGCAAGAACCGGCAAGAACTTCCTGGATCATTAAGTCTAATTCCTGCTATCACAAATGGACATATCCTGTTATCGCTGTCATAAATTTGTCTTGCTTGGTGTTTAAAAACAGGTGGTTAATTCTTTTCGTTTCCCATCTGTAAGACTTCCCTAGAATCTCATATCCTTCCAGTGATCAGAAACCACCCTCAAATTTCTGTTCTTTAGTTTGAGAAAGACTCATGTCTATGACTGAGAAACATAGGAAAAGAGTCTGTCAGCCAGTCACTTCTAATCTCCTTGGAAACGAGTTCTTTAAAGTGTGGTATGTACTTTGCATTTAAAAGTTATCTCTGTATTTGCCCGGCTTGGAGTAAATCCAAAACAGTTCACCTGAGAGGACAAAAGGAAATCCCAGTCCTAAAGCCAGCTGGTGACTGAAGAGTTAACGGGACACAGTGGTTCAGCTGCTGACACGGGGAGCAGCCTGCTGCATTTCTGCAAGGTGATCAGCCGAAATGTTTGGCAGTTTGGCTTAGTTTCGCAAAAAAAAAAAAAAAAAAAAAAAAAAGCAGCTTTTTTACGGAGGAAAAAAACCCAAAACTTTTAGGTCTTTGTTCGGCGGACTTTAACGTGAAGTTCCGCTGCCGTTTCGCCGGCTGCTCCCTGCCTGTCTGTCCNCCCCCCCCCTCTCCCCGCCCTGCCCAGCCGGGAGGGGCGGGCTGGCCGGCGCGGGAGCCGCGCTGCAGCTCGGGCGGGCAGGGCGCGGGCGCCTTCCTCCCGCGGCTCCCCAGCCCGGGGAGCACGGGCACGGCCGGGGGACAGCCGGCCCCGCTGGGCGCCGAGCGGAAGGGACCTGGCCCGCGGGTAAGTGCAGCCGGGAGACGATCCGTTCATCGCCGCCGCCCGGGGTTAGTTCTTTGCAGCGGCGGGGGGGGGAGGGGGGGCGCATAAACTTGTTTTAGAAGCAAGGTACTGCAGCAGCGGGGCCAGTGCGCGCCTGGGCAGGCGGAGGGATGGCTGATACTTACACAGAAAGGAGATTGGAGAAACATCTCTAACCCGTGAAGTCCAAGGGTACCTCCAACACGATATTATTGCCTTGAAAAAGTTTTATTTACAGGCAGAGTTTGATGCTGTGAGCGCTAGTGGCAGGATGAGGCAGAGTTGACGTTTTGTCCCATGAGAACAAGTGATTAAAAAGAGAATTGTCAGTTGTATGCATGCAACTGAATCGGCATTTGATGTCCTCCTGTGCCTTGCCCATTGCGCCCAGTGCACTGGTGCAAGCGCACCGTGTTGTAGAGCCGAGGAGAATGTGGGGGAGGAGGGCAGTTTGCTTCGTGAACTTTCGTGGAAGGTTATTTCTCTTCTGATCAGACGGAGGAAAACTTGGCTGTTTCTCTGTAGTAGATTACAAAATGAAACATGTGAAGAGAGCTATATTAATTTTATCCAAATATTGCTGAAAGGATAATGGAAATCTGTGTCTGTGCCACTGAGGTGTTGGAGAAAGGGAAGGTTTGGAAGCAGATTTTGCTGTGAGATTAACAGCTCTGAGCTGCTCTGTATAGAATTTCAGTGGGTGAGTGAGCAATTCAGATTCGTCAAGGCTGCATTGTTAGAGGACTTCAGTGCCTCAGTATTTGTTGAAAGCACAAGCAGTGCGTTGCCCTTGTGTATGCAGGAATAAGCAGCTGGATTTACACAAAAGTGTACAGTGGGAACTGAGTTCTGAAGTGCAGAAAAGCAAAATTCAGCTAAGTTTTGCTCTATAAGAAAGGATAATCTGATGCAAAGTATTTTTATTTCCTCTGTTATTTTCAACATCATTTAGTACTGCAATGTCATTATGTGTAGGATCATGTATGTCTGAGTACTTTGAAAGCAGGTTGTGTGAGGACACCCTCACAGATATGTTTATATTTGGCCTCCTGAATATCGGTCTGGCTTTCTTTGTGACTTGAATTTTCCATTTTTTACAGCCAATTCCAAAATGCTAAATTTGACATCAAGTCTCCACACCTAATTTAGTTTTATTAATACTTTTCTATGAGGGAGCAGCAGTAAAATTTGTTCAGCTGTTTTGAAATTCACACAATGGGAATGAGATGGAGGTACTTAAATAATGATTGCTGTATTTTTTCCCATGTGGATTGAAAGGTCAAAAAGCTTTAAAGTGATCATGTAGCTGGAGCTTCTGCCTATCACAAACCATAACACATCCCCGTCTTAGTTCCTGTGAGAACTAGAATAGTCTCACCTGCCTAAAGCACTACTGTGACTTCACTGAGTAGGGTTTTTCATAAATTGGTTCAGTGGTTAATTGCCTCTGCATGGTTTTTAATCTCAGTTTCTCCATGTTGCCTTCCAACTATCATATATCACTTAACAGATCACAGCAATTTTTCTTTTATAATTTTCTGTGTAGGTGCTTACAGACTGATTGTTCCTGAATCTCCTGCAGAGACGATTAAATAGGTTGAGCTTTTGTCTTTTGCTGTGTGATAGAGTTTTTGTTCCTTTATATTGTTGTGAATCTTTTCTGAACAGTCTTCAGTTTTTCTGTGTTCCTCAGTTCTGGACAAAAGATCAGGTTCCACCAGGAATCAGACTGTACTACATACACAAGTGAAATTATTTCCCTTCTCCTTCATGTTTCTCTCTTCCTAAAATTATATTGGTTCTTTTAGTCTCAAGATCACATCAGAGGTGATAATAATCCAAATCTTTTCCCGACTCACTGTTTCCAAAGGTGCCATCCATCCCATAATGTTGCCTACTTCCCTCTGACCCTCCTTACCTGAGTGAAATCTATGCACATTTTTCCTAAGTACCTACTATTGAACATACCATTTATGGTAAAACGCCTTTACAGTCAACAGTAAATGAGGTGTACAAAATTATTTCCATCTAAAAGTGTCTCCTACTGGCTCAATGTAGCAAGAAAGGCTCCCTTTTGCCACTTCAGCAAAATTGCTTCTCACAGAATACAGGAGTTCTGCTTTACATATCTTTTATCTGCTGCATCGTGCAAGTGCAGACAGCTGAAGAATATATTCACTCAGTAGTGAAATCTGCTTGGCATCTGGCCATCCATGGGCAGACAGGGTGATATCCCCTTTCCAGGTGGTCCCTTGTTAGGAAATGAATGAAGTAATGTAAATGAAAAGAATCAACCTGAACTTTCTCCTTCCCAAATTTGAGCTGAACTCCAGAGCTCTACCGAAGCTGGAAGCTGTTCAGTTGAGCTTATTGTCTGTTTTGCAGCTGCCTCAGCATGTACAGGTTCCAGCTGGGACCAACAGAGAATCACTGAAATGTTGTCAGGAATGCTGATCCAGGAGACTCTCTTGTCCTGACCTGAAGTTCATACACGCTCATGAGAGCTCCTGTTCTCAAGAGATTTTCAGCCTGCTTTGCAGGCCACAAAGACAATGAAGAAACACTCAGATTTTGGTGTACTTATATAAACTTATAGTTTACACACTGTTAGAGTGGATAGCTGCTGCAGGCAGGATCCTTGTTCTTCCAGCCAAATCATAAGTAAAGCTGCTCTTGGCTGAAAAGGGAGTTGCTTTGTCTGCTTGATGTTGTTTCCTCAATTTCTGTACCCAAGGATTATGGTGAATAAGAAGGGAAAGAAGAAGGTAAGAAGGGAAATAAGATAACAACTGATCTTTTTTATTTTCTTTTTTTTTTTTTTCCATCAGAGATCATTGAGGAAAAAAGTCTTGCTTATCACAAAACCAACCAGAACTTTTCAGTTTGGACAGCAAGACTCAGGTGTGGATTATAAAAATCTGCACTCTCTAGAGCTACATGTACATACAGAGACTCAATGCTGAGAGCCAAAAGTTGGTGAAAGCCTATAGGCTTCCAGTAGCTGCCCTCCTGTTAAACTCTACCCTGTGTTTACAGAGGATAGTGCTACCAGTGCTATCTATATCTATTCTTTGTGTTGGAAAAGTGTTGCCACTTCCGTGGAAGGGCTTTCTAATGGTTCCCGTGTGCCATGCTGTGCTGGAGAGAGAGATAAAATACGTAGAATCAGTTCTTGCCTTATGTTAAAGTTGCACACCCTCCACTCAACATCCTTGATCAGCCAGAGCTTCCTGTGAAATGACTACAGCCAGGGACCTCCCACTGTTTCTGGTGGACCCCGAAGGATGCCAGTTCCAGGCACGCTATGCTTTTAACCTGTTTGGTGCATGCTATTTTGATCTAGTTCAAATTCTGTAATTAGCGCCCAGGCTCGTCCGTACAAGCCAGCCGTGCGGAGGAGCCTTTCGGAACGCCGTCCCGCACGGGCACCCGGCGCTGCCCTGCCCTGCCCGGCTCCCGGGGACCCCGCACGGAGCCCCGGCGCAGCCCNGGCGGCCGGGGAGGGGCAGCCCGGCGGGGAAGGCAGCCCGCTCGCCCCGGTACTATGGCAACGGGCCGGGAATGCCTCCGGCTCAGCCATCCCGGTCTCCGCTCCGAAGCGCCTGCTCTGCAGACAGCTCCATTGTCTGCCGGACAGTTGTCTTTCCATCGGCTTCCAGTGAAATAGCCTCTTCCCGAAGACAAAAGGCTCGGCACAAAGAGACTAAACAGGGTTAAAAGTTTGAAGTGGAAAAAAAAAATACCCTTGATTTATGTTTTAACTATAGGGGAGAGAGGAGAAAAATAATTCTGGCTTCTCCTAAGTGATAGTTGGTGAAGGAGGAGAGGGGTCATAATTAGGTTTTGTTGGGATTTGGTGATTGCTTCCTGATGCATCCTGAAACTATACACAAGGAGACTGGCTTGCCCACAGGACTGTGGCGTGGTTTTTATCCCTGCAATCAGGCTGCATCCATCTGACAGCTGTTGGGATCATGTAATGAGAGATCTGGGTTTCAGTTTGCGTTATCGGTGAACCAATTTTCATATCCAAAATCATGAGCAGAGCTGACCCCAAGTAACAGCTTCATTTAGATCCATCTCTGAGAGCTCAAGTGCAGATTTGCCACGTGCCAATAGATAACCTTGCTTTCTAGAGTTGCCCCCTTATGTTGTGATGGGGAAATTTAGGGGGAGGATACTGCTGAGTTAGTAAATACAGGATTTAATCTTGCAAGCTGTCAGCATTTCTAGACCATTAAAATTCTGGTTCAAATAAACACACTCCCAGTACATTCTCTTTTCTTGTCTCAAGCAGAAACATACTTTCATTAAGCCTGTGTGAGGGCAGAATTCTCCTTCATGACTTCAAGAGCTCATATGTGTGTTTCTGAACAAAGCCTACAAGAAATGCCATTCCACGTGAGAAGTTAAATTCAGACCTTTCCATAGGGTGCATATCCTTGTCCACATGACTGGTCTTTTTGTTTCCAGCATTTGACCTTGATGTGACCTAGATGAGTGGTACAGATCTGCAAACTGGAGAGATGCAGTGCAAAAGATCAGAATACATTACATTCCTATATCCCTTTAGATATTTCTTCTAGACCCATTAACCTAGTGGAAATCCGCTGGTGGTACTTTCTCATCTGACAGCTATTTCTGACGTTTTATCTAAGTACTTTATCTACCATATCCAAATAGACCAGTGGGCAAAAAATATTACGTCCACCACCTTTTTCATAACATACTGAAACAATTTTGCAGCATTATCTCATGAAGAAAAAAAATCTCTTTCCCTAGGACGTGATCAGCTTAGTTCTTGAAATGTTGGAATAGATTGTTCACCAATGAGATGAGGAGTCATTCTTGTCCATAGCAATGTTGCTCTTTTTAGGTAACTCCTGTTAATTTTCCTCCACTAGTCAGTGCCACTATGTAAAATACTGGTTTTGGGTATTTTAATTACCTGTTAAATGTTGCCCATTTATTTCTTTCATTTGATCTTTTTGTAGGAATACATTCAAAATGCATATTTTATAATCTGAGTACCTTTTGTTTAAGCTGAATAAAGTCCTCATCTTGTTATCCCATGTTCCTCATTTCTCTAATCCCTGTTGTTTTTCTTTGGGCAGAACTCAGTTCTTTCAGGACTCTTCTGCAAAATCTCACATGGCACTTCAAAAAGCTGAGCTTTGTTTACAGGGCACAGCAGCTGTGGGGGCCCTGTTGTTTTCTTTCACATTGGTCACATTCTGTGCTCAGCTCTTGTCTCTCCGCCGCCACCAAAACAGCTATGCAGTTTGGTGATAGAGGCAGTAAGGTTTCCTATCACACTGTCCATCCGTTTTTTTTCTCCCTAATCTTGTCCTGTACCCTGAAGAGATCTGTTAGGTCTCTTCCACATTTCAGGAATGCAGAAGTCTATTTCTACTTAGCTTTCTGTGGTATATTTTGTACAGGGATTGTCCTGACACAATCAGAGCTCCACCCTATTCAGCCCTTGTACCCTGCCTAATTCCTAATTCTGGTACCTCAGGACATAAATTTTCAGTATTCCCTCCCAATTCTGCATTCCCATCAAAGGAATGGTGAGCATCATTTGGGGATGAAGTAGGACACACAGCTAAGACTAGGTGGTTATGAGGGTTGCTAAAATTCAACAATGAGAAAAGAAGTCAGTGTGTTTGAGAAGTTATTCAGGACTAGCATACAGAAATTTGGACCTTGTATACTCTGTGTTTTGCCCCCAGCCAGAATTGTAGTTTGGATTGAAGATGCCTGTTAAAGATGGAAAGATGGGAAGTTACAATCAGCACAGAGGAAGGAAGTACAGGTCTTCCCTTCTCACCAGAGTGCTGTGATAACATAATGATGTACATCTTACCATTCTTCACATGTGGGTCTCTTTTGCTCAAACTCTCACACTAACAGAGGCCCATGCTTTTCTGTTCACTGTAATCACACCAGCATGGTCCAAGACAGGCAGGAAGAAATTGCTTGTTGGATCATTTCTGTTTGGCTACTTCTGTGGAGTGACCCTAAATAATCCCATGTACCATGGTGGCCACACACACACATACAAAAAGGAAAAAAAAAAACCTCAAAATGACATAAGATAGGCAACAGCCCAGTATTTGGTTCTGTTGATTTCCTGCAATTGTGAATAGCTGCACAACAGCTGGGGTTTTATGGTGGGAGCTTGGACTGGTTGTGCTAAGGGAGTCTCTGGCCTGGAAGAGATGAGTGTGGAAAAGGGGGAATGGCCTCATCAATCAGAGCGATACACTGTAAAACAAGCCGTTCTGTCACAGCAGCCTCCCAGGCTGGGCAACAGCTGCCTTGAGGTTGGAGATGACATGCTGATAACACCATGGGATGATAACAAGACTCTCAGATTCGGACAGAGGGCTGTGTAGCAGGACCATTAATTGAAATGTATTTGGATGAGCAAGCTGACAAGTTTTCTGCCTTCCACCCTCTTTGGGAGTCCTTCTGTTACAGTGGGTGAGCTGGATCGCCTCCGTTATTTTCCAAAGCTGGCTGAAGTTGTCATGGTATGGTTGTACTCGTCAGACTGGCAGGGCAGGCACAAACTCTGCCAGTACAGCTGTGCTTTTCTAAACTCTCCAAGACAGCCCCTGTAGCATCACTGTTTTTTGGACGGGCAAAAACTGAGATCAGCATGACTGTAAAGGAGGCTGAAGTTAGGTTACCTGTAGTGGGAATGTTTCTTCTCACTATGTCCTGTATCTAAATTGTCTTGCTCAACATATATCCAAAATACATCTTTAAAGGCCTCAAGCAGTGAAAATCAGCAATGTAGCATCCTAACTCAACCCTGCAACCACCGTAGCAACAGCCCAGTATGAATTCTGAAGACAGTAATAGAACAATAACCAAATAAAGTGATACTTACCTGGCTGTAACAAGCACGTTTCAGTATCTGTTGGTGCAAGCATTTGCTTTCCAAGGTCATGGTAGGCCTTTTTCACTTGCCTCCCATATTTTTGGTGCAATCTGCCTTGCCCGTAAATAATGTGGACAGTACCCTCTTTCTCAGCCTATGAGAGGAACAAAGAGGAAGGAGCAGAAGCCCAGCATTTCTTCTTGAAGTTCACAACCAGTCTGGTATGTGAGCATTGAGATTTAGTTTTTTGCTCCAGTTTTTCCACCTTTCTCTTTGTTCTCATCAAGATACACCTGCTTGCAACAGCCAGTACACAAAGAACTACCTTGACACACATAAGGTAAGTTTTGCTCAGCCAAGGGCCACAGCTTCTACTCTCTCCAAATATTTTATTCCCTATGGGAGCTTCCTTGCTCATTCCATTTACCCTGGATGGTTCCTAGAAAGCCCTCAAGCTTTCACATGATTTACAATAGCCTATTTATCAAGCACACATGGCAGCAGCCATTAACACTTCCCATTACATCAGTATTTTTGCTTTGCTATAGTGAGAAAACTTGTGGAGCATAGGCCGTAAATCACTAGCTGAAGGTCGCTTAGACAATCACATGGTTCAGATTAGCACCTAAGACTTTTGCAGCCCATTCCTGTGTCATATCCTTTGCATCATCCTGCTTCTCAACCTTTAATATTTTTTTTGAGGGTGGGGGTGTTGTGCTGGCAGGTGCATCTTCAGTGATATCTGTGTGGGTCAGGCACGAGCCATACTGCATGTAGATCAGGTTGTCCTTTCTGTTTTCTCACACTATTTCTGCCCAGTTGCCTTCAGTTCCTTATGTTATGTGTCCAAAATCCCTCCAAAATTTTTAAAAAACCCAAATTCAGATACACGTGGCTTTGTTACAGCTTCTCTCACCTTTGCATCAAGCAACTCACCTGCTAGCTCATAAAACTTTCCTGTACCCTGGAGCTCACATATGCTTTGAGTCAAGAAGAACTGGCCAAACTGGCTACTCTCATGCACTTACATCATCTCTGCATTTTAAACAGAAAATGTTTGCAAACAAACTACAGGGGTGAAAAGTATTAGCATTGGGCAAAAGCTGAGCACCGCTATCTTCCCTAATTTGTAGCTATGTATCAGCTGCGTTGTCTATGAAATACATATGCCTCTACAGTTCACCGGGTAACTAAATTATTAAAATACATAACTGAAATTGAAGTTTCCAGAGAATCTTACATTAGAAATTTCTGAATGGGTCTTTGGGGGTTTTTGTAAATATCATCAGTGACATAACTTGTAAATAATTTTATATTCCCCAGGGTAAAGGTAGTGTATCAATATGAGATTACCTCTTGCCCGGATGACCTGAGATATGCAGACATATCTGGCAGACAGGATGTGAGCTGCTGACTTGATATGATATACTTGATCCTGGGAAATGCCTTGGGCTCAGGAATGAGGAAGTTAATGCTACTATTTTTAAATGTTGTGAGAAGCCAGAAGTGTTTGCAGTAGTGCATTTTGAAGATGTAAAATATCCTGTCTCTTTCTAAATGATGTGCAGTGTTTATTTTTGTAAGCAGTGGATTGACCACTGGTTCTGGCTTATTCAACATCCCTGTGTACTGACTTGTCTCTTTTTGCTGAAGAGTCAGCACAAGACTGAGCAGTAGTTGGGGTCACACGGGCTTCAGCCATGCACAAACTACTCACCTAGGAATCAGAGATCAACCAGTTATTTTGCATTGACTACCAAGTTGTCATCAGCTGATGGTACCATTTGTGGTCACTACCAGTACAGTTTCTGAACTGATGTACTGGCCGTGTTTCAGACACTTAACACACATGATGGTCTCCTGCCTTGGATTTTCCTACGGCTATGGGAGCATTCCTCACATTTATTCAGCAGGGCCAGACCCCATGCTTATGCAGTACTGCTACAGCCATTTGAATCCATAATTCAATGCATGAGACCACAGTGTGTTGCTTTGTAGTCAACTGTTATGCTGGTCAGTGAGACCCCAGATTCTGAGTGGATCTAGTAGCTGCCACATTTCCACCTGCAGTCTGACACTGCAAATGTCAGGCTTGTTCCATGTGGTATTACCTCGAACACCCAAGACAAAACTAACAGGGTCTTCAAACCTCTATATTTTGTTACTGATCCATCATATATTGCTGGAAAAATTACGGCATAATGAAGTAACATATTGTCTGTGTATGAGACATGTATGTAATTGCCTTTCACAAAATAGAGCTTGTTCAGTGGATTGGCTCCCCCAAGATGGAGTGGGATTGTCTTTGCATTTATAGGGTTGGCTGCAGATTTATTCTGCATGCCAAATACCAGCTTCCTGAAGCATCCTGGCCTTGCGGAAGCATTTCTCTTTCCTTATTCGCTCTCAAAATATTTCTTCATGAGGTCTCATCTCAGTAGCAGTTCTGGTATTGAAGGATATGTTCTATGTACTGTGGATTAAAATCAGAGATGGAGGCAGACATCTGTGGAAAGAAGCAAAGTCCAAAGTACATTGAGGAAAACTGACTTCATTTATCTTCGCAAAAGTACTTTTAATGGAACCGGTTTTGAAAAATATCATGTACATCTTCGTTCTTCTCGTTTGCTCCTTGTTCTCCTTTTGGATGAGAGATGAAGTAGCATGATTCATTCTTCTGCAGAGAATCTCTCGTTCTCTTATTGATCTCTCTGCTGAAACAGGTTCAGCTTTGTGTTTTCCAGCTTTGCTCTGTCCCTTCACACACAGACTTTGTCTTGCTTACCCAAACCGGGAGTGTAAATACTCCCATGGTAGTAATAATGACTAAGTCTAGGGTGTAGTCACTGTCTTGGTAACCTCTGGGCTGAGCACACCTTGCTGAGAACACAGATGACAAAATGGTAAAAATATGTCAGTTGTATCTATGCCATGTCTTCAGGTGCTTTGTAATGAGTCATGTGGGTATGCTTACTTGCTAAGATGTTTACTTTATGAATATATCTATTCGTTTAACCTATTGTTCTCAGGTAGAAGAAGGAGGTTTTAATCTTTCTCCACCACTTATGTGAGATCTGTTGACAACTTGGCTCAAGTTATAAACAAATAGTATTATGTCACATGTAGCATATGAATTCTTTGAACAGGCATGGTCTTGTCTAAATCTTGTAAAAATCTTGGACACTTCTTCCAATTATATCAGTGTTAATGTACCACCTTCTGGCCGGCTAATGGAAACACATGAACTGATCTTCAGGAGCTTTCTCGATCTGTGACTCAATGAGCTAAATCAAAAAGCCTTTTTTTATGTAATAGTTCTGGGACCCATTCACTACTGTTGTGTTACACATAAGAGAAAAACTCCACTGTTTTAAGTATGTTAAGAGAACAAAAAGTGTTCATATCAATTTCTTTTTAGATTAGCCATCTTTACTGAAAAAAAGACAAAGCAAGCTGTGTTAAGTGATAAGCAGTGCTTTTACTTAGAGTACTGAATGTTTCTAGCTATGACTAGGAGAATTTTACTCCTTTGAAAAATTGCTGCCTCTAACTTATTGACATATAATTCTTGCCTGATGTGAAGACCTAACAGTTTCTTCAAGACGCTAACAACCTTGTCCATTACTTGCATGAACTATGTCTAATTTGGAGTCTACTGTTCAAATTATAAATTAGTATTAATTGGAGACCCAGGTACTTACATTTCAAAGCTATGTATCTCTGTTTGCTGCAATGTTCTGGTGATTTTTGGATAGTTGTATGCTTGTTCTTGACTGTAATTCTGTCTAGGAATATTAGTACACTAACTTCTAAGTGTTCACAGGCTAAAAACTAAGCAGTAGATCTGGAAAGAACATTTTCTGAATATGGATATCTGCTGCACAAATCTAATTTATCAATTTTGTGCACAATGTGTTACAGATGCTTGGTTTTGTCTTAAGCCTAGCCAGATCCATTCTAATTGCTCAGGCCCCTGCACAGTACAAACTGCAGAACATGTAAGGAACTTCTACAAAACTGTCGTTGCATACAAGCTCTGTACAAGGAAAAGGGGAGTTCACTGTATACAGACTATGAACTGCTGAATTTTTTTTCAGTTATTTCATACCACATCTGAAATGGTGGTGTGGGGTTTTTTTTATGAACCAGAGTTTTAACTATTCAATGAACATAACACAATACAAATATTGAGTATTTTTAAATTAAATCACTCAAGAAAGTTCTGTGTTGCAAGTTAATTTTATCTTGAACATTTTCTTTAATCAAGGAAGAGTAAAAGGGCTCTGATTGAATTAATTAGTTTCTCCAGTTGAATGAACTGAGAGGAGGAAAATGATTGATAGCTTCATACATAGTTGGTTGCAATGAGACTTACAGCTCCAACTATGGCTGTTCTGGTAGTCTGATACCGGTGGCTTAGTGGTTAGCTCAGTCTCGTTTGTTGGGAAGATGCTCTTTTCCTTCTCCAAGCAGCAAGGGGTGGCGTGAGTGGAGGAGACACGAGGCAAATAATTCCAGGCAATGAAGCACTGTAAGCACAAATACCTGAAATACAGTAGTCCTATCTTCTGATAAATACAGACTTCTGTGTAGATAGAGAATTGTAAGTAAAAACATCAATGGAAAAAGTCAACAAAAACTTCTGGGGTCCTTTAAGATAGTACATAGAGGAATGTCCTTTTCAACAGGTTTCTTGCAGTATGAGGGCTACTGCAACCAACTGTGAGGGCTGAGTCATCATTTTCTTGTATTTTATCTTCAGTTTAGTATCTGCGTGATGGCTTACATTTGAAATGAAATATAGCCGTTCTTACAGAGACTCAAGGGGATAAATTAATTGAACCTAGGTAAAATTCATTGTGTTTTAAATAGATATGGAAGCTCTGTGATATAACTTCTTAGTAGCTTCCGATGATTTCACTTCTTTTGACAATTAAACTTCTTTTGGGACTTGTGATGAATTTGCAATAGCTAACCAAGCAACAGGCGTTGTATTTAAGCCATCACTAACCCACTGCTCAGAAATGTCTATGTAGTGCTACTGTAGTACGGATTTGGGATACAGCTACACTAGGTTTAAGCAAGCCAGTGATTTATGTGGCCTAAATTTAGACAATTGATTTCAAAGAGATGTAGTGATTTGGCAGAATATGATGAATTGAAAAGTTAATTAAGGATGAATCTGTTCAACATGACCTGAGAAGTCGGTCAAGTGGGAGGAGAAAGAGTAAGAGAGGGAACCGCAGAGATCAGATCTGTGACTTCAGTCTTTCATCTTGCATCTTCTCCTGCTGGTTACTTAGTCTGTGGTGGTTTTGAAATGTCTCTTAGCTGTGCTGTAAAATGTAACTTTTGTACTAGTGGTTCAACATGCTGGAGAACTAAATTGCTGTTAAAGTGTTGTACGTGGTGTGTTCAGCAGCAAGGGCAGAGGGTATGGGACTGTGTGAACAATCACCTCTTCTACATGCCAGAATTTGCAGAGACACTAAAAAGTCTGGGGAATTCTTACATGTCTATCTTGCAACCTGTTGGGTGCTGGTGGTCAAGAAGTTTGGGGTTTTCCAGGGGTTTTTATTTCCTCCATAATCTCTTTGAAAAGAGGCAAGGTGTTTGCCTTTTCTTCTGTCTCCAAAATCTGTTCTGAAGCTCATGGGAAGAAAGTGTCCTGCAAAGTAGTGAGATTAGATTTCTAGGTATTTCCTTAATGTTACCACACACTAATTGATAGCAAAGGTACCTAAGAAGCATGTGGAGGTAATAACTGCTATCCTCACAGGGATTTCTTCTGTGCAAAATAAGTAGGTAGTGCCCTCCTGTTGACAAGAAGTCTTCCGTGCTTTGAGCTGTATATTCTTGCACCTGGTTTCCATGGCACTTTTCTACTGTATGTTTCTGCAAATCAAACAGATTTGACCTTCTACCATTAAAAGAGCTGTGGTAAAAGGAAAGCTTACAAAAACAGTCCTGGCTTCATAGCTTGTACTAAACTGGTTTTGTTGCTGGCCTTCTCATGACCTGGCTGATCTGTAAAGGTCCAGTCTGTATACCAGTGTCTGGTGGACTTTATGTAGATGATTTTCCTACCAAGAGCCCTAGAAGAGATCCAGCAATGCCAACAGAAATCTTAGGAGTGCTTGCTTTGTTTGAGGGACTGGTGTAGGCTACATCAGAGAAGTGAGCACCCCTTTGGAAGGTGTGACATGTTAAGAGTATGCCTGTACTACAGACTAAAGTTCTAAGAGCTATCTGAATTAAATGTAAATTAATGTATTCAGGTAAAGGAACAGTTACGCCATGAATCTCTGAGCTAATTTCTCTCAGGCGGCAAAACAGGTGAGTACTCAGAAATTTGAAAATCCAGGCATTTGCTCAGATCCATTTCTGAAAGTTATCTGCCTTTCTTTTTGAAAGATATATAGTACCCTCATATCTTCTTCCTACTTCTATGGCACAGTTTTGATCACAAACACTTTGCAACATCAATGTCCTTTAGCAGTTGCATGGCTGCCTTTCCCCCAGGCACAAGTAACATGATAATACCCGGCAGTTTTGGCCAAAGTAGTCATGGTTTAGCCAAATAGAAAAATGAAAAGATGATACAATAAAGAGAACCAAAGCCTTCTTTCCTTGTCATGTGAGTCACAAGAGGCCAATCACAATGAGAGGTTCTACACCCATTACAACAATGATGTTCTCCAGTTCATCATACTGAAATTATTAACCATTTTGCTACTGAACACTTGCAAAGACAACAAACCTTTAAGAAGCCCGTGGGTGAAAAATAAATTTATGGTGCCAGTTGGCCCTCTATTTTGTCTAGGGATCTAAGTATCCAAATTATTTAATGGCCTGGTAATGCAGGTCAGGCATGTATGCAGGAAGGTGTGGCCAGTGCTGGTTGCTGGCACCACTTAGACGAGGGAATGAATGTGGAGATGCAGAGCTGTGTGGGCAGCCCAAGGCTGCTCACGCCACAGCTCACATTGCTGGTGTCACTGGGAAAGAAGACCAAGCTGCTGTCCCCTGCACCTCCTTGGTAAATCTGCTCCTGTGTTTTGTTGCTGGCTGGAGCTACCTGTCGGGTTGGAATATGGCAAGGTCAGGCATCTAAAAGATACTTTAATTTTACTAAGTTAATTACCAAAGTAATTTAGGAATGCAAAGTCAATCAGTCAAGAAGAAAAAAACAAGTGCTTTCTTTTGATCAGTTATGCCTTTTTATGCAGATCTAGTCTTTATCAGCCAGGAGTCACTCTGGATTGAAGACTGTCCTCACCCCATCAGCAAGATATGCTCTTAGAATTATAGAATCCTTAAGGCTGGAAGAGACCTCTTAGAGCATTAATTCCAACCATTAACTTACTACTGCCAAGTCCCCCACTAAACCATGCCCCTGAGTACCACATCTACATATTTTGATTTTATTTATTTTGTAGGAAGGAATTTTGAAAACGGGTATGAAAGCAAGAAGTTCATCTAGGGACTTGCTTCCTTAAGTATCATCTCCCAGAGCTACTAGGGTGCTGCCAAATTGAAGGATCTGTGCATTTTAAACTTTAGCACCCATGTTAAGGAACTCATCAAAAGTCAAGAAGGGAAAAATCTGAAGTAATTGTCTGAGCGTCCCCTAACAATATCAAGTTTTTTAACTATGCTATATTTGCCTTTGCAGCAGAGGTGCCAATATTTCTCTTGGTATGCACACACTATTTCATCTAGTTCTCAGTAATTTTCTTTGGCTGCTTTGCTGCATTTATATATTGGTATTTTTATCTTCCTGGCTTAGTCATTCTCTTACAGACAAAGCTAAAAACCTGTATTTTCTAGAACCACCTCTGTATTTTTCAAACATTTGTAAATCCATCTATATGGTTCTTTGCCAGCAGTAGAATGTACTTCTGATTTTAATTTGGGAAAGAAGTTAATGGTGTGGACTGAGGATCAGAACAATGTCAGATTATTCTTGGTGGGTTTTTTATTACTTTCTCACTCAGGGTATGGTTGTAGACAATAGTCAGTTGGGTTGTTGGTTTTTCCCCCCAAATCTGTTTATAGCCTTATGGCAATACTTAGCAGATAAAGAATCCCTTACTGCACCTGGTGGTGTCACCAGTAGCAGGGGCTACAGACAGGCACTGTGCAAAGCTGGAAGTGAGATGGCAGCGTAGAGAAGAAAATCTGAGAAACTTAGACAGTGGCACTTCTTTTCAAATACACTTTTAAATGCATGGCTAGTCTGTAAAAGCTATCTGTTCTTGTTATTGCATTGTATTACTGTGGCTTGAAAAACAAATTGGTATCATTCAGCTTCATATATAATTCTAAATTGTAATTACCCTTTGAATTTGGATGATATGTTTTGTCCTTAGATATAAAGTTGGGTAAGCTGGAATGAGAGACCCAGAGCATCAAGTTAGCCGAGACCTTATAATGCGCTCGTGGCAGCATTTTGGCTAGCATGAATATCCCCTATTTCATATTCTAAATAGTAACTAAAATAAAAATTCAAATTGTCTGTTATGGTTGAGGCAGAATGGAAATCAAGCTCATCTTTTTTGGGAACTGGTGGCAATTTAAATAATGACTTAAAATAGTTTGTTGCTGTTATTGTAAAATATGCACAAATCACAGGTGTACAGCCATACCACAGTGCTACATGTTACACTTACTTTTCATTTTTACTGAAGAAAAGTGACTTATGTAAAATGTGGGATATCTGTGTCTAGGAGAAGCAAAAAGCAAAAATGCCAGCACTGCTGTATCATGTAGAGCAAACCTGTGGTGCAGCTACAGTGTGTAATTTCATGCTGGCTGCTCACTTTTAGGAGAACTCTGATTCATTAGCCCAGTGGGAAGAAAATGGGAAGAAAATCATTAAATTTCTGAACACTGAGGATTTGCACTCATTTTGGAAAACACCTTATTATCACTGCAGCAATCCTGGGAAGAGCTGGGACTGAAGTAGCACAGTGTGATACAGGTTGCTACAAAGTATCTTGGCAGAGCCTGAGACTAGGAAAATAGCAGTCAAAGGTGCCATGTCCTGAGAGGATGAGGAGGGCTTCCACAACCCAAGACAAAAATATGTATTTCCTTATCCTAACATACATCCCTAAATCACAGCTTCTCTGAGAGATGCTTCAGACACATCCAAGGACTGTCAGGCTCTTGCACACTAAGACAAAGAGTCTCTTTACTGAAGTCCTTCTGGGCAAAAATTGCACCCTGGCACCTTTTACAGTGCTGTCACCATACCCCATGTGCTTTTGTGGTAACAGCAAATACACAGACAGTTACGTGGGGACAGATTGGAGATGTGCTCTTCCTCAGTGTTCATTCCTTTTCCTGCTGGATTCTTCTTAGAGCAAGGGATATGGGGACAGAAAAGGGAAAAAATCATAGCAAGAGTGAGGGAACACTCCAGGCAAATATCAGAAGATAACTGTAGAGAAGAAATGCATCCTCAAAGTTTAGAGAGGGAAGTTTTAAAAAACCACCATAACACGTGGATTTTCCTTTAGGTCATTATGTTGGGATGAGATCAATACAATCATTGCATTCACTCCTTTAGTATTTCTTTCTGGATTCCTTTTCTGTGTTCAACTACCTGCCTTTTCATTAATTCTTGTCAGACTCAGCATTTTAGCCAAGTCTTTCGACTATCATATTCTTGCCCAACATATGAATAGACCTTCCTTGAGCATGCAGACTGTGGGGGGTTTTTTTGTGGAAAGAACTAGGTAACTTCAGAATAATTAGCTGAAATTTCCTTCCCTCCCCTCTTTTTTTAAAGACAATTCCTCATCTCTCCAGGAAGATGAAGAGATAGATATGGAGGCTGTCAACTGGCAGCTGAACAACACCTCCATGAATGGCCATTCATCTACCCCAACCACAGTTCGCTTTCCCAGCTGGGTGACTTTTGATGACAATGAAGTCAGTTTTTCACCACAGAGCCTTTCTCCCTTGAAAGCAGATACCCCACCTGCAGAAACACAAGCTCCAGATGTTAACTTTAATCTCACTACATCCTTGAAGAAAAGAGAACGTCCTAAAAGCACATTGGGAGACCTCTCCAAAATTCAAAAACTAGATCTCTCCTCCTTAACCAAGTTGCCTTCTGTTGAAACACCACCATGGAGTGCTACTAATCCCTTTCTGGATGAATCTCTTCGAGATGTCCAACCCTCGCCCATCAACCCATTCAGCTCATTCTTTGAGGAGCAAGAGAGGCGTTCCAAAAGCTCTTCTGTCTCCAGTGCTCCAGGCAAAAGCCAAAGAGACTCTCTCATTATTCTCCAAGAGCCTGATACCATCGGTTACCATGAGGCAAACAAAACTGTAACCCACACAGATGCTGTAGAGCAGCTTAAACAGCTCCAGATTGGAGACCCAGATCGTGTGAGCAGTCCTACCTTGCCTGATGATGACCCCATGACACCGTATGATCTGGATGCAGCTTTATTTAACCTGACACCGGCTCAGCCAAAGGATGGATGGCCAATGATGCTCAGGATCCCAGAGAAGAAGAACATTATGTCATCCAGGCACTGGGGACCAATATACGTCAAGCTAACCCAGAGTGGATGTATACAGCTTTTTTATGAGAAGGGACTAGAGAAGCCTTTCCGGGAGCTCAAACTTGAAATCAATCATGAGATTTCAGAGCGCAAACTCCAGAACTACGATGAGAATGGAAGGATACACAGTGTGCGGTTGGATCGCACAACATACAAGGAGAAAAAGAAGTATCAGCCTAAGCCAGCCATTGCACACACAGCAGAGAGAGAGCAAATTATCAAGCTTGGGACTACAGATTATGAAGACTTCCTTAGCTTCATCACTGCTGTGCAAGACACACTGATGAACTTGCCAGCTTCATTAACAGATCTGAGCACAGTGGGACTGAATTATCAAGAAGAAGAAATCACTGTGGATGTCAGGGATGAATTTCATGGCATCTTGGCCAAGGGAGATAGTGCGATTCTCCAGCACAGTGTGCTGACCCATATCTATGTTCTCAGCTTCCTTTCTGGCCTGGCAGAATGCAGACTGGGCCTTAATGATATCCTGATCAAAGGGAATGAAATAGTTGCAAGGCAGGATATTATGCCCACTACGACCACTAAGTGGATTAAATTATACAGCTGCCGGTTCCATTCATGTGTGGATGAGGATATGTTTAATAACTCCCGTATTATCCTGTTCAACCCCTTGGATGCCTGCCGGTTTGAACTGATGAGGTTCAGGACTGTCTTTGCTGAGAAAACTTTGCCTTTTACTCTGCGGACAGCTGCCAGCATCAATGGTGCTGAGGTGGAGGTGCAGAGCTGGCTGATGATGTCCACAGGGTTCTCTTCAAATCATGACCCTTTAACTCAGGTCCCTTGTGAAAACGTGATGATCCGCTACCCTGTGCCAAATGAGTGGGTGAAGAACTTCCGCAGGGAGAGCGTCCTGGGGGAGAAATCTTTGAAAGCCAAGGTGAACAAGGGAGCCACTTTTGGATCAACCAGTCTATCTGGTTCTGAGCCAGTAATGAGAGTAACTCTGGGAACTGCCAAATATGAGCATGCCTTTAATTCCATTGTATGGAGGATAAACCGACTGCCTGACAAAAACTCAGGTGAGTAATGCATACCATCTCTGGAGGGATAAACTAAAACAAGTTATGTATTTTGGAAGATAGGAAATACTGAGTTGAAATGGTGAGAGATTATATATCATCCTCTGTAGTAAGGGACATAAGTTAGTTGCATGAAACATTTATCTGACCCTTCATTGCAATAGTTTTACGTATACTACAAATATAGCTAATGATGAAAACAGTTCTAGGTTTTCTAGATGCAAAAATGTGTGTTCTGTCTCTGCTTGGAGGTATTTAAACGAGGTGTAGATGTGGTACTTAGGGACATGGTTTAGTGGTAGATGAGATTTGTCCTGGGTTAACAGTTGGACTTGATGATCTCAAAGGTATTTTTCAGATAAATGGTTCTGTCATTCTCTGATTATGAGACCTAAGCATCAAACATCTCTGTGCTCCATACTGGTACTGGAAGCAGGGCTTTTTCAGGTAATTTGGAAAAGTAAGATCCTATGCTATGGGGCTGAATGACAGGATCAGATAAATTGCTGTAGTTCCAGCACATGTGATATCTTTTCCATGCATTGCTGAGCATACTGGGCCAGTGCCATATATTTCAATGCATATGCCACAATTAATGCCTATAAATTATCTGAAATGGGGATTGTAAGAGAACAGAAGGTGTTGCTCAACCATTAAAAAAAAAAAAGAAATAGAAATTTCCAAACACCAGTTTGTAGCTATGTTTCTGTAATCAGTGCAGACAGGCAATTACAACTTAAACCTGAAGAGAGAATACCAACCTGAAACCCACTTTGTATTTCTATCCTAAGTCTTTGTATTTCTAGTAACATGGTCATAATTCAACGTTCAAATAATGTGGGCAAGCTACAGTTCCCTTTGGCCATTGCTACCAGTCATTCTATTTGCTGCCTGTCATCCATGGTGCACAACAAAGGTGGACAACTCAGGTTTATTTTTATTTGTAGTGAATTCTATTTCTTGACTTCTCTGATCTAGAATAGCTTTTTACCAATGAGATGGACTTTTCAGTATTAGTGCTGTAGTAATGCATCTGGGTGACTGGGAGGGTTTCTGTATTCAGTGTTCCCTGAAGGAAAGTTCATTGTAGTACCAGATTTGGCACTCTCTAAGGACATACGTTTTTCCTGAGTTGGAGTTACAGTGTCAGCAAAACAGTGATCCAGGTGTCCTAATCATTTAGATCACGTTTCAGCCTGAGGACAC
The DNA here is from genome assembly GCA_013397895.1 of Origma solitaria. NCBI lineage: Eukaryota > Metazoa > Chordata > Aves > Passeriformes > Acanthizidae > Origma > Origma solitaria. The sequence continues at coordinate 2,188,939 of VZRL01002680.1, read as the reverse complement.
TAGTTTACACCATAGGTTACAAAGTTGGAGGGATATCACTGACAAAAGGGAAGGCTCCATGTTTCCTGTAGAGTGAGGCATAAGAAGACAGAGCTTGGAAACTCTAGAGAAATATAGCAATGAGAAATTAACCTCAGGCTGTTTATGAGCAATAACATGCTTGTGAGGAAAATCTCAATACACCATCTGCATGAGCCCTAGGAATGAGATGCTGTTAAATTGGGCCTTCTGTGGCACCTTCTCTCCAAAGATCTATCTCAGTGTACCATACAGACACCACAGCTGAGGAAACGAAAGCTCCCAGACTTTAACACAATCACAAAATATGCCAGTAGCAAACCAGGAGAAGAGGCAAAACTCCTGTCTCTCCTGCCTCCTGCAATGTGATGCTGCCTTACCCATCACTGCTCTGAGGGAGATATTGATCTGTGCCTCTTGTTTTCTTGATCCCATCTCTCCCGTTGTGACTCTTTATTGTATATACACTGTGACGGGGGAAATGTGGATTTGTTGCTGCTGTTGGACCCCTGCCACAGAGCATCTATCCATCAGTGTCATCATGCAAAATGCAGGGCAGTTGGTATTTGTTTACATCCTGAGAGGAAGAGAGTGTCCTCACCCCTCCGGTCAGATCAGATGTTATTTCAGGGAGAGGAAGAGCCTTGGAAGCACTGTCTTGGCCAAGACACATGAGGTATGTGAGAGGGAGGGAATCCCAAAGTGATGACAGGGCAGGCCAAGTGTAGTTCAAACCTGACCTTGCCCTTCAGGGTCTATTTCTATTTATTGGTACTTCATCCCATGGTTCTCCTTTCTCAAAGTATTGAGGTATGTATATACCTACAAACAAAGAGGTATGTGTATAAGTGGTACTCAGAAGCATTCATTCCCACTCCTTCTTAGATTTGCCTGATGGATCACATATGCTTTTGTCCAAGTGATACTGATGTGGGATCTAACTGCCAGCCTTGTGCGTGTTGGCTGTATCCAGCCCTACCCACAAGTCATAAAATAACCCATCTTCACTTATTTGCAAAGTCCTTATAAATGATGCAGTTCTCAAACAATAAATATATAACTACTCCCTTGTCTCACACTTTATGCTCTCTTGTTGTGGTACCTGTAATTCATCTCTAAGAGCGCTCCGGGTCTTCTGTAAATATCTGGCCTGCTAATGAACTGCTCTGGTGCCTGGGACTCCAGAGCAGGAGAGAAGTAGTGTCATCACATTGCAGCTGAGGGAGGTGTTGCAGGTGGCCACAGCCTGCAGCTCCACCTGCCTCCAGAGGCCACACAATGTGCCCCACACCGCTTGGGGCACATGTACTGCTTGGCTCCTCCAGCATGTGTGCCTGTCTACCGGGCGTGCTCACAGGAATACTTATGTAGGCACACATTATGGGAACTTTTGTTCATCTATGGTGTGTGCTCTGACACACAGTCCCTTGCAAACACAATCCCAAACTCCGGAGGTCTGCAGGTAGCCAGCTGGACCCCCTGCGCTTCACTCCATTCCCCAAATGCCAGCTGGTGCAGTCTCTGTGTAGCTGTGAGGGGCATGACCCTCAGCCCTGCCATCCACCAAGAACGCATCCCTAGCAAAGCTCACTATTTGTGCACAGGTTATAGTATCCTAAGCACCCAAATTGCTAAGAAATATTTCAGTAGCTTTGCTGTCTTATCTAAATGTTTTCTTTTTGTGCTTTCTAGTGGGATGGGGCCCTTTGCACTCTCACTCAAGGACACAGTGTTATCAGCACTGTCTGTCTAATTTTGTAGCCAAAGCATCTGCTTATGACGGAACATTGAAAAGTATATGGCAAATGAAGGACAGTGCATAATCTGACGATGATTTGACCTACGGAAAAGGTATGGACTGGATTCTACTGAGCACATTGCCGAAATCCTGTCCAAAATAGCACGGTAAACCTTATTGCCCTTCTCATATTTAACATTAATATGCTCAAAAGAGTTGATAAAGAAAGCCTGTTTGCAGACTGTTTACAGCTCTGGTTGCTGCTGGCTGCACTTCACATGTTTTTTTTTCAATCCAGCAGTAGAATACTAGGGAAACATCCAAACAGACTTCGATCGTGGGAAAACACTCTTTCTGTGAAGCAAGGATGTAGCCTCTATGCAGAGCCTCAGGTCTGGGTTTGAACTTTTCTCTAGTTTGGCTGTGGATCCCAGGCATGCTGCCCAGAATACTTTGTGAAGTAAATTAAGTCTTTTAATCCAAACATGTTGGGACATTTGGAGTGTCATGAGTCATTTGGAACAGATTGCCTCTAATCACAGTAACACATGCGTATATATGAACTACATTATCAGATCCTTGATTGTCAGAACAAACTGGTAGTAGCTCAAGGAAACAAGAGGTGCAAAACAAAAGCAGTGTGTAGATTTCCTCCTGATTTTACTAACAAGTGTACCTGTGCACTAGAGAAAGAGCTCTGAATGAGCCTGTTGAACAGTCAATAGCGGTTGTGCCTCGGCCTCATACCTGGGACAGTAATGAACACTGATGGGTTAGGTAATTTCTCAATAGTTTCAGTGGAGGAGTTGCTTTCTTAATCCATTCACCTTGTTATCCACCATACTGAGCTGGTTTAAATTAATAATGTCTTTTTTTTTTTTTACTGTTGTGCATGGTCTTTTCTGTTAATGGGTGCTCCTACTAGAAGAAATTAAATTATTGAAAGACTGCCTTGTTAATTGCATTGGGGGGGATGCTGTTACCTTTTTAATTCCCTTTGTTTTCCCTTCCTTTTTTTTTGGTTTTTTTTTTGAGCCTATGAATATCCACATTCAGGTGTGTTAAAAAAGGTTGCTGATTCCATATGTCCAGCTGAAATTATGAAGGGTTTAAAAGTTCAGCTCTCCAAAGCAGCTGGCATGCAGTGTGGTCAAGCAAGCCCAGTTAAACACTTCCCAGTGATAACTTTGCACGCATCCACCCCAAAGCAGCTGAGCACGTGCCAGCTCAGGAGCATGGCAGCACGAGCTGAACATTCTGCAGCTGTGGATGTGCCTTGCACTGGAGCACAGAGCCGCTGCTCCTGGGCTGCTGTGGATCTCCAGTCTGAAAGAGGGAGCAACCCACAGCAAACTAGAGAGGAAAAGCATAGCAAAGCAGATGAGCAGGAGGAATTGCAATGAGGAGTCTGCTGAGAGTGGTGCAGTGTAAAGAAAGAGATATGAGTGGATGTGGAGCCTGAGACTGGGGGTTGGTTGCCAGTACTGAGTGCTGAAAACAGAAACTTTGAGCCAGTTTTAGGCATCTTCATAATGCAGTACCAGAGTGCTGTGTCACCCAGGGCCCCATGGCAGATGCTGAAGTGCGCTGCCACCATGGCTGTGCCCACCACAGCCAAGCTCAAGAACTAGCCGGAAGCAAAAGCACTGTGGTGCTAGAGAGCATGGTAATCTCCCTGAGAGCTCCTGTGGCTGCTGCTCTCCTGTGGTGGGTGGGAGCACCAGGAAGGCCTGCTGTGCACCACAGCTTTTGATCCAGAAGAAGCATACTCCAGGTGTGAAAAGCCAGGAGGGGCTGTCAGATCCTGGCTTGATCTAGAGTCAGGGCAAAGGAGTCAGCACTCTACTTGGGCTAATTCATCCTGACGAAAAGCAGATGTGTTTTAATGCTTGCAGAACTTGAGCTTCTATATCTGCTTAATACTGCACCCATTCATTCATAAGTTGGCTCCAGTGATGGTGCTGCATATCCCTGGTCTCTGCTAAACTGCACAGCCTCTTGCTGGATTTGCTGGACAGACATTGGTTTACAAACCTTCCAGCAATGAGGGAACTCTGGCTAGACTGTTTTGAAATATGAGGCTGACTCTAGATTAAATTCTTACCCAGACTTGCACCGAGTGGAATTTTTTTTCCAGCTCTATTTCAGAGGTCAAGTGGGATGTTGCAATGCCTAAGCCCTCTAAAGACTGCCTAATTTCATCCTATTGGGACAAGTCATACTTCAAAATCCCACATCTTGCTTTTCAAGCTTCAGCCTAACAAGGCTGACTTTCAGGCTAAGCAGTGTATTCCTGGGTTTCCCAGTGGGAGCTTCTGGGCTTTCTCCACCCAGTTCTCTTTATTCTGCCTGCCTTCCTCCTCCTTTTGTCTCTGTCCTGTACACCTTGTTGACCTGTATGGAGAAGAACTTTCCCAGTAAATAAGTAGTCAGAAATCCCAAAGCCTATAATAAAGGCAGGCAAGGATTCCATTCATTTATTTATCCATTCATTTACGCATACATAGATAATAGGATCCTTTCAATCAGAAAGCCCTGTGTGGCTGCGAAGGTTTTCATCCTCGTTTTGCAGATAGAGAAACTGAGCCAGAGACATTAAATTACTTGTTCAAGAAATCAGGGAGTTGGCAGCAGTCAGAAAAAAAGCCAACTTAGTTTGACTGGAAGTCCCTATTTTAATTTTTAAACATCACTGCTGTCCAACAGCAAAAGGGAAAAAATAATAAGGGTTATATACAGATGACAGAGCTAAACATTATTTTCTCTCCTTACCATCCTTAATGACTGGCCACCTTGTCATGGGTTCGAGTGAGGAATAAATGGTTATTCTGAAGCTTTGAACAAATTTACTTTTTGAACCCAGGAAAGTTATTTAACTTTATCCAGTACATTTTCTTCTGCTAAAAAGAGGGATAACAATTTTAAAAAAATCAAATATTTCCAAGCCCCTCCTTTCCTTACTGTCATTTTGTGACATTTCAGAAGGATGTGCCACAATGTACTTAGCATGTGATAGACACTGAGTGAATGAAAAGAGGACAAATACCTTTACCCTATTGTCCTTGATTTAAGTTGTATACTTTGACCCACTAAAAGCAAACTAGAGTGATTGGCAATCCTTTTTGCATTTTGTTTAATTCCTTTGGCAACTTCAACCTCATTGAAGCAGGTAAGATACTATCACTTGCTATGAACTAGTTCACCTAGGGAGATTCAAAGTTTCCTGCAGCTTCATGATGATGCGTTCTCCTAGGTCTTGTGGTTTTGATTCATCCAACACAACTCTCATGACTGTTTTCTATCTTTTTCCAGCTTCTGGCCATCCTCACTGCTTCTTCTGTCACCTAGAGCTTGGCTCTGACCGGGAAGTGCCTTCCAGTTTTGTCCGCTATGTAGATGTGGAATTTGACATGCCCACCACTTCTGCCTCCAAAGCCACTGTTCGGTCCATCTCTGTCGAGGACAAGACCGATGTGAGGAAGTGGGTCAACTATTCAGCACACTACAGTTACAAGGTAAAACTGAGCAGTGGCAATCACCATGCTTACTTTGCATGCTTCATTGTCTTGAAAAGTATGGGCAGACAAATAAAATACCATGGACAAAAGAGGTGGGAATTTGGCACATGCTAGGCTGTGTGCAGTAGCTACCCATGTGCAGCTATTGATTCATGGGATTATCCCCCAGCAAAGATGGAATAAATTTGCTTGTAGTTGTCTTTGGAAGAGCGTGCACACAGCCAGCTCCTGGGGATTAGCTGATAGGGTGAGAGTGTGAACAGGGAGTTCTGCTGCTCTTCATAGTGGGAGTGCTACCGTGGGAGTCCTGCCGCAGACAAAAGGATCACATTATTTCTCTGCTTAAATATTTCTTCCTTCTGCCTGCCCTAAGGAGAGGAGCAGATGGGAGAGTACACTATGTATATACCTGCCAAAATATCTCAGTAAGTTTGCATGTTAGCCGATTACTCAGCAGAGAAATTGGCATCCTACCTGCCTTCTTTAAGAGCAGTGATGAAAAATTCTGAAAAGACTCTCATGGCAAATATTTTTAAGGGTAATTTTAATTACATTTTTAGTAGTTTCTTAAATTCCCCGGAGATGGTATTTGATCTTCCTAGGTATCCCTTTTAAGAATTAAAACATTGGATTATTCCTGAATTTTCAGAGATGTGGAAATTTAGAACCCAAACACAGATGCCCTTGGCCCTGTCCCAGTACAAATTGGTATCTGTAGGCCAAAGCACCTCTGAGCCTGAGGACAGCAGGGAGTGTGCTGATTTTTGGGGTAGTGTTAACCAGGGAGTTGGATTTGATGATCTTTATGGGTCCCTTCAAGCTCAGGATCATTTAGAAAATTAATCTCTTTGCTTTATACATTAGTCTTTGCAGAATTTATGACTAAGGCTGGTTTTCTGCTGTCGCTTAGGAAGCCACCTATCATCTACAGATTGGGCTCTGGGTTTGTATTCAGAGTACAACTGGGAATGGTAATGAATATAAAATCATGTGTGGCTAGTTCACTGCATGACATTATCTCTTCTGGAAATTATTTCATGATATTGTTGAATTGCAGAACTGCTTGGATTAGACTGAAGATGCTTTTAGTAAATAAAAGCCAATTTTCCCTGATCTTCAGTCTGTTTTTCCTCACAACCTTCTCAGTTCACCAAGAGTTTCTTCACCTGAGCACAAGAACCACCAGAGAGGAAAATTTTTGAATCTTTTGTTTTCCTTTCTCATTACAAATGTTCTCCCTCTTTTTCTTCTACCAGGTCGAAATAGAACAGAAAAAAAGCTTGAATGAGGATCTGAAGGGAGAAAGCACTGCAAATGTCAATGAATGTGCTACACAGTAAAGGAAGATCAGTCCACAAGTCCCAAGAGGGGTGGTCAAATTAACAGACGTGGAAGAAAGGACTTGCAGGGGTTGGATTTTTTTTTTTTTTAATTACGGACTACTACTTTTAAAATAATGCTCTGAAGAGTATAAGTTTTTTTTCCTCGTGATGATCCATACTTTGAGAAGAAGCTGGTCAGTGGTTTGTTTGGAGCAGATCCTTGGGCTTTTGCTGGAACAATATAAGTACAGTTGTACAGTCAAGCCTGCCTTTTCTGCCTTTTCACCATCTAGGTTGTGCACTCAAGTATGGTCTGGCAACCATCACAGCTACACCAGTAAACAGCCTTTATCTCACCATCTTGCCCTCATACATTAAGCCTTTTGTTTCAATGCCTTTTGGTTTGGTCATTGACTGAATCGCTTCCTTCTGAGCTGCCAAATAAAATTCAGGGAGGATCAAGTGAAAAATTATATAAACTCTCCTTTCTGAAATGGTCAACAGAATGAAAGCCCTGAGCATCATTCTGGAGAATCAACACGCTCTGCATCTTAAACATAGAGAATGGTCTCTATGTTTCAGCAGATGAACTACAGACAGGACAGCTGATCACGGGGCTGTTCTGTTCACCCCTTCCTGTCTCATCCCCCAAATGACAACATGTCACTGTGCACATTTTCATGGGGTCTGCAAAAGTTACAAGAAAGCCTTGGCAATTTCTTTAAAATTTTTACTTTTTAGTCTGAGCCGTTCTGGTATCTTGACTGAGGATGGTTATGGCTGCTAGCAGTAGGGAACGTGTGTTACAATAGTGGAGATACCAGAGGGACTTTGCTAAGATTAGATCATTCCTGCCTAGAAAGATATTTAAGGGAAAAATATGAGGGTTTAGTTTTGGGTTTGGGGGGTTTTTATGGTTTTCTTGGATGGGTAAAATGGGTGGTTACTGAAAATGTCAGAACACAATTACTTTAACAGACAATGTTGTTTGTTTTCCTGAAAATCCTTGGAAGTCTGTTCAGCACAATATTATTTTCATGTTCTATCCTGAACCTACAATATAAGTACCTTGTATCTTTATAATACTCCCATTAACTGGGCCCCAAAATATCTTTCCAAAAATTAACAACAAGCTTCTATCAAGGAGATTTTTTTTATCCTCAGCTGGAAGTAACAGCAAGTCTTAAAATCTCTTCCTAAATAAAAATGCAGAAGACAAAAATCACTCATTTACACATACTTTCAGAGAAAACAGTGTTAAAAGTACCCATTTTTAGTTGTTTCTATGGCTTGTGTAATATTTTGTCTCGTAATGTTAAATGTAAAATAAGTAATTTATTAAATCATTTATCTTTTGAAAGGTTACTACTGACTTTAAAATACACATCTGGAAAACTTTGGCAATGTAATTTAAAATCATAATGAATTAAAATGAAAGTTTTTTTATAGAAATGTATTTAATTTTACATTTAATATAAAACAATTAATACAGTCTTGATTTACTACTTTCACTGTGACTCCTATAAAAATGACTACAATGTTAAAATCCCAAATAAAACATGAAATTAATTTCATTGAGTCTGAAACTGGTAGTGGTAGAATTTAAAACAAATTATAGGGAACTTAAAAATGCCTTTTTTATATGCACCTAAATTTCAAGCCTGCATGCATCACCCTAGGAACACATACTTACACAGGTACACAGCTGTAAACAGTAAAGTTCAGTCCTTCTAGGACTTCTTAAGCCTGTAATACTCCATTGCAGGTAGCCCTTCTGGGCCCACGATGCTCCTTGGAGCGCACCAGTTAGTACTAAGCATTTGCAACATCTCTCTGTAAATGGAAGAAAACTTTTATGAAGAATGTTGAGATCAATGGATTAAAATTACTGATATTATTAATCATAACTTGTATAAGTTGTGAAATATCCAAAAATGTGGGGCTGAATTTTTGACTGATTTTCAGCTCTGTCACAGGCTGGCTGTGATGAGTTGCATGGCAGCTCCTCTCTACAAATTTCACTCTTCTGTTTGAAGCAGTCAGAGAATTTCTGGATGTTTTTCCTGCTTTTCACTGCAGTTCTTAATGTATAGTCTCTGAAATCCCACCATCAAGAAATCAAAACAAGCTGAAGCAGAGCTGAAGTGTTGCTGAGGAAGTGTGAGAACGTTTTGTGAAAGAAAGGGAGATTTTCTACTCTGACCTGCAGGCTCAGTGTCTGAATTTTTGCCTATTGCCCCTCAGCTCATGGAAACACAAGTAAGTAATACAAATTAGCAAAGTAATGTTGTACCCCTTAAGAGGGGAGAAGATAAAAGGAATATAATTTTTCATCTCTGTTGAATTGTTAAACTATTCAGCCTCTATCATACTTGCACCACAGACTATTCTATGTTCCAGAAACTGAAAGATAAACATATTGGAAGTTTCTGGATTTACTTAATTTCTTTAGCACTTCATCACTGTTTCATTATTTTTTGGGTTTTTTAAATTCAGAATCAATGAATGAAAGAGTATGGACCTGGCTCTTACCTTTCTTACATAGTTAGTTGTACACAGAAGTGTCTCTTCCAACCGTCATGAATTTAAGCAGGCAGAACTGGAAAAGTGTTCCGGTTTATGTGAAAGCTATTTTAATCCATTCTGATCTCTGGAGAGTGTTTTTAGATGTACCTGCCACTGAATTTTCAAGAGTTTAGGATTAATATCTCACCCAGAGTTTCAAAAGATCCTATTTCCTATTAAAGGATTGGAGCAAGTAGTTGGATTTTTTAAGAGTGCTAACAACCAAAATCTTTAGAAATTCTAGAGTTGGTGTCACCAGGTGTCACAACTGAATTGTTTTGTCAGTCCAGCACCATTACAAGCATTGAAAATTTGAACACTGGGATCCTAAGTGCCCTTAATGAGGTCTCCACTGTTCTTTATTGATTAAAGTGCCAATTTTTCAGTGTTACGCACTGTCACATATGTACTTTATGTACATATACTCTTCATCCATGTGACTACAGTAGTAATTTGGGAGGCTGTTGATTGGAGTGAAGGGAAAAGATCTGAGACGTTTGTGAGTTTGAAAGTAGCAGAAGTTATTTAGATACAGGCTATGCCTATAGTGGGGATGACTTTTTTATTTTTATCATGTGGAAAAATCTCTTTGACTAGTTTCAGATTAATACTTCTTTTGAGAAAGATGCAGTCACTGTCCTTTGGTATATTTGGAAGCTTTGTAGTGCTCAAACACTCCATGCAGGAAATGTGCCTTCAAGGTAAGCCTATGTTTACTCCCTGAAGCTATTCTCACTTTCAGTCCTCTCTCTATTTCTCATTATGGTTTTAATTTTTGTACTGTGGTAAGACTTGAGGTATTGTATGGAACTTTGCCTAGAAAAATAAAATGTCTTTGATCACAAGGGGTAAAGATGAACAACATCTTCAAGCAGCTGAGCTTATTTTAGTTAATGTCTCTTACATTTATTAACTATGGACACTCTGCTAGAAAAGGAAAATGGGTAAATTCAGCTGAGAAATACTAAAACTAACTGATGTTATTTTTGTTCTTTCTTTTATTTAGACTCAAATTTAGTCATCCTATGAAGGAGTCAGATATAGCAGTATCATTAGAAACACTGCAGAAATAATTTTCCTTTTCTGGTGGGTTGCTGGCTGACATATTTACTTGATAGGACATCCAACACCTGTCCACATTATTTAGTAGATGCTCAGACTCCCTCTTGAACAGTCATCTCCCAGGATAGAAGGCAATTGCATGCAAAAGAGCATTAAAGCCAGTGGAAAAAGTGTACAAAGTTCAGCCTGGAGGTGCTTACTCTTTTGCTTGCATAAAATTCTCAGTAATTTCCTTGGCCCTTCAATGCACTAATCAAGCCCTTGACAGGTCACCTCTGTTCCAGATGGTGAAAAATTCCTTTCAGTGACTCTTAGCAGTTCATGTGCATAGCTGTATTAACCTCCAGAACTGAGCAGCACAAGAATTTGCAGCACACAGAGATCACTCATGGATGAAGTATGACTTACCTTATTCTGCCACTGAAGTTAAATCTACATGTCTAGGATACAAATTTTGTGTGATAACATGCACAACTGCTCCTAATGTTCATGTTCTGTTCACCCAGCCAGCCAGCCACCCACTCACTCACACATTGATCCATCCATCCTCCCATCCGTCCTACCCTCCCTCCCTCCCTCTCTCTCTTTCACACTTGCAACTCATTCTTTGCACTATTGACATTGGTTTAATTATTATTTTGTAACATGTTCCTACCTTTTTATTTTGTAAAATAAGTAAGTCTATACACTGGCTAACTTTGTAGAAGTGGTTTATTTTTTATTTTATCAATTGAAATGGGATGTCATGGTTTGTTTAAACTATGTGAAAATTTAAATAAATGTTAAGATGCAACAGCATATCCACATTTTCACTGTGAAACTGAAGTTGTGTGTGCTATATATTCTGATAAATCAGAGGTCTTGAATTCAGAAGAGGAAAGGGCATATTGTGAATGGCATAAAGGACAACATAAATTAGAAATAATGAGACTGCATGCAGAAAAGATTATTTCATTTGATCGTGCAGACTGAACGACAGACTGCAAAGGAAATGCAACAGGCCTAGAACTTGAGCCACATAACAGATGCTTGGAGGAGTACTGACATAATATGGAAGATGGTTCCAGCATTTGAACAAATCCATCCTGAAACAAAATAATTGATAATTAAAGCCTCTGCTCAGTGGTCTTTTCTCCTCTTTGACCACTAAAACCAGGAGTACATGAAGGGTGATATCTTCCTGTGATTAGAACATCTGTTTGCAAAGCAAGTATAAGGTCTAAAGTACAGAGTCCTCTGCTATGCTTCTCTGGTTCCTTCAAAGTTGAGTAAGCCGTGTGTCATTTCATACATCTTTCCACTTTTCTCAGAGTCACTGAGACCCCCTTCAGTCTGTTGTTTTTCTCAAAAGCATTCCTTATGTGGGACTGAAGAGCTGGGTACTCTCTTGGTCAAAGGAAATCAGATACCCATCATAAGTGTTGTTCAGAGTATTGCTCTGAGTTCAGTACAGCTGACAGTATCAACCATTTTACAGTATCATGGTATGATGCCTCATGTTCATTATTCCAGACTAAATCAGGTCAGCCAGAAGAAACAAGGAAAGTTGTCAGTACTAGCAGTTTATTTACTACAATTCAGATACTCGGTGACTTTTGGAAATGAACATACAAAACTGGGAGGGTAGGATTATATTAACCCTGATAGCTTGCTAATATGCATAATGTTTTTAAAAAGAAAGACTGAAAGAAAAAAATTTAAAATCAGGGAGCTTAAAGGTCCTTGGCAATAGCGCAACCCTTAGAGATAAGGCAAAATAACACCCTACAAGAGACGGGGAAGTAAGAGTAACAGAGCAATGTGTACCCAAACAAAAGACATCACTAGAGTGAGATAGCACAATTTGGAGAAAAAATCCTGTTTTCTTTCAGTGCTCTTGGTTGCCATGATTGCCTTCCCTCACTAGTCCAGGTATGTTGTAAATTTGTAAGACAAAATGTGCTGAAGGTCAGCTGGGGATGAAGCAAAAGATGTTTCAGCTTAGTTGCAGGTCTGGGTCACAGCAGATGTGTCTGAAACATGAAGTGCACCAGTCCAGTGCACCAGAAAAAACTCCTGTCCTTCTAGTCACAGTATCATAAGCCTAACAGTAACTGCTGTACATAAAAAAGAAATTGGATTCGTATTTTATACATCAGCTATGAAAGGTGTCTTTCTCAACCCTGAATAACAGGACAGCAAAGCCTAATGGAGAGGGGTGGCTGTAGTGCCGCCTTCAGTAGCACTGGGGTGCAGGTGCAGGCAGAGTAGCAGAGTTCTCGCTTCAGGTCAACCAAAACAAAAGCAAAATTGCAGACAGTTTTCAACGGAGATTAATAGCATTCAACCACTATGGCATGCCCTGTGCCCATCTCCATTTTATCCAAATCTTGTTCCTCACTGCAGAAGTCAGCAGGTGTGTTTGATTTTTTTTCCCCAAGCTGTTACAGGTACCCTTTGCCGTGGCAGTCAGGAAGTGACAGTGCAAGGGGAACACCCGGGGCAGTGCTGGTGGCAAAATGAGATATGCTGAAGTTACAATCTCAGCAGAGAAAAATGTGTGCTAATACCTCGTGAAGTCCTGTGACAACTCAGGAACTCTGCAAAAAAATTGGACTTGGGGAGTCCCAGTCTACAAACACTGACCCTAGGAATAAAGGAACAAATAACTCAAAAATTAATATGAATGTTTTGAAAGAATGGGAGGCTTTCGAACAAATAGAGTTAGATTTGGATCTGAACCACATTGTCAAAATCAGCTTTCAATTTGTTCAGGACCAGCAGACACAGTATGATGAAACTGTGAGTTGGTTGACATTTCTGCTTGGTAAGTTGGGGTCTGTGGAATGGATCCTACCTGGAGAAGTGAACCATGGATTGGAACAACAAGGCATTTAGCTGCGTGCTCACATCCCCTGGGTTCTCAAAAGTGAAGGGACTGTTGCTCTCTAGTGGTTACTGCCAGGTTGTTGTGTGTACTACTGACCTGCTGCATCAAGCAGCCTCGATGAACCACAAGTCTCACTGGTTTTCAAGACTGTGAACCCCATGCAGAATTTGGCCTGTTGGCAACCAGCTGGATCTCAAAATTGGGTGTAAGAGTTGACTGCCTCAGCTGATTCCATGTTTAGCTGAGAAAAGCACAACAGACAAATTAATTTTTCAGTGGTGTTGACTAGTCTTTTCACCCAAGTAGTCCTTACCTGTCTGCACAGTCATGCACATACTCAGTTTAAATTTACATACATAAAGTACTTCAAATACCTCCAGCAAAAAATGCTGTAATAGGATATCATTTAACTGCTGACTATTAAAAAACAAAAGCATGTGTGTGTGTTGTATAGGCATGCAAAGACCTACACAATTATGAACTGATGGAAAGAACCCTTCAACAAAAAGGTTTGACCTTTTTATTTTCTGGGTACTCTTTTAGAAGAGCCCCCCACCCACCCCGAGGTAAGCCACTGGGCAGCCAAGCCCACTAATCCCATCTGGTCAAGCCTCACGCAGCTGCTGCCTCATTCTGGAAGTACTAAATTCCCAGAAACTCTCATAAATTTGCATGAAAGATGTCTGCAAACACCTACTGTTCCTGTGTGTGACCCAAATTACCACAGTTCTGTCCAGCCAAGTCCAGCTTGGCATTCTCCTACTCTCCCTCTCTAGAGGATTCTAATCTGCTGCTGTGCTCACAATGAGCATTGTGTACTATAAATCTGTGCACTTGTCAGAACACTGCAAGGGGTTTGGGATCTCTCCTCCTTGTTTGAGGCTGCCTAGAGGGTCAGTACAGAGGTGGAGACAATTCAAGACTGAAAAGAAGGATTTAAGACTTTGAGGGTTTAGAGTACTGACCACGTTTGTCAATCCTTGACTGCAGTTTATGAAATTCTGTTGAGTATATTATGGAAATAGTCCTTGGAGCAGGAATTAGACACCAGACCTACCCTCTCCCTCCATACAAATTGCTTTCTGTTTTGAGCTCACTGAACCTTGAAGGCCTGTTGCCCAGTGAAAGTACTTAATAGGATAAATAATGGCACCATTTGAGGCTAGTGCCTTATCTGTTTGCTGGGCTACTATGGGAATGGAAGTGTTTCAACACATCCTTGTGATGTATTTTCTAAGAAGAAAATTGTTATAAAAAGTCATCTTTCAGAAACAAAATGATCCTTCTGGATTAGAGCCTGGCAAGAATACAACTATATGCCTTTGGATAACGGGGGCAGTTTTCCTTTTCATCTACAAAAAAGCACATGACAATCAGTTTCAATCTCTCCTGAAGCAGTTTCTTACCTAAATTTTAGGTTCAAGAAAATGATGTATTAGTTACTAATTTTCAGCTTACATTGACCATTTAGTATTTACTATGCATTGAGCCAACTTTCATAGGAGTTACAGCCAACAATCATTGCTCTCAATGCAAGGGCTACCTGGACAATTTTAGCTCAGAGTGGGAAAATTTGAGAGTATATTTCTCTGATACATTTTTTTGCTGGGGTTACTATACTGCCATAGGAGTTCTGCCTCCCTCTTGTGGCTACATATTTTACTTTCGACTTGAAAAACACATTCGTAGTGCAGCCATGATCAGAGTTCACGTTAGTTGCCTTCCTGATGTCTCCTCCTTGAGCTAAATAAAAAACCCATTATGTCTGGATTCTCCCATACCAAAAAAACCCCAACAAACTGTCTACCTAAGAGAGATATTCTTTTTCACGTTCATGTGGGAACAACTGAACATTTTTGATAAAATCAGTGGTAATTCAGGCTGGTTACATTTTGTAATTGGGTCTGAATGTTTGGATTCAAGTCAGCCAAATGTAGGAGCTCCATCTAGGAGATACTAAGATATGATTCAGGGGACATGATATTTTCAGGTCATGCAAAAACTCATGGCTTATACATTTTAGGATATCACCTTGTTCTTTCCTATCACCTTCCATTTAAATATTACATAGTCCTTTTCAAACATTAAGAAATCAAGCTATCTGAAGAGTTAAATAAAGGACTGTGCATCTAAGATGACAGGAAAATCAAGATAGCATTAAATGCCTGCCTTGGAATGATAGAGCCCCAGCTGAATGCAGATCTCATGTCCTTCCATTGCTTCCCCAACCCAAAAGAATATCTTCCCCCTCCAAAGTCCTTAGCAGATTTACAGCATTTGCAGGGTGACTTGAGTGTGCCTGGCCCATGCCCTTCTTCATTCCTTTGCAATTTACAGTGATATCAATATAGCACATTATAGCCTGATGCACCATTCAGAAAGAGATGCAAATTTTATCTTGAAATCCATAGCTAGAAAGTGGGCAGGAGGGACATGAACATCTGCAACAGAAGTCTAGAGTAATGGAAAGAGAATAAGCCTGCACAGTTCAAACTCTACTGCTGGTCATCTGGCTTCATCAGGTGGCTTTCTAGTCCTACACCACTTGGTTGCATTCTCCAGCTTCATCTCCAATTTCATCTGGCTTTGGCAGCAGGGCAAGGGACTTGCTTTGACCACTCGGGTATTTATGTGACTGTTTGGATGATGTGGACCATATCACTTTGGCTTTGAAGGTGCTCTCATTTGCTTTACATTAGATGAGACCCATCAGCACCTCCTTGACAGCTGGCCAGTGAAAACATTCAAGGGAGCTGAGCCCAGCTGAGCTCAAAGTACAGACTAGAGGGGCTGATTGCAGTGACAGCTGGAACTTCTTGGGAAGAATCATCCCTGGTGCCTACAGAACACATCCAATAAAGGCAGCATTGGGTCCTAACCCTATAGCTGTTAACACTGTCTGCATCTGAACAGATGGGTCAGAGCATGGATCAGTCTCTCCAGCAAAAATGCAGCTGAAAACTCTATAAGCTGGAAGTACTGTTTTCTGCTCAGCAGGTGCTCTGCTTTTACCATAAAATAGTGCAGGTATTGCAGATGTGATGGGATGCCTCACCAGAAATATTTTCTTTCAACAGAGAGACAGACACTCTGACTATGACTCTGCCCAGAGTCTCTCTGGGAGAAATGAGATGGTTGATGTCAGTAGGCCATATTGCAAATCTAGGAAGATCTGTAGTGGAAGATTATGCTTACGTTGGGAAAACTCCCTTTCATCCAAAGCAGCAAGGCAGGGAGTAGGAAGCAGCTGAGGGAAAATGTGAGTTCCAGTCTGTAAGCGCAGTTTCCCATTTTTTGTACACGTTTGCAGCTGTCAAAATCTTGGTATGCCAGACTCCTAGGTTAAGCATCAGTTACCATGAAGACTGGAGCAGAGAGGAGCTCTGGAAATGGGGCACAGGTTAGGAATGGCAATAAATGCCTAGAGTCCTATAGCTCCATTAGAGGATGAACTGGGCTGGCTCATTACTGCTGTTTTCCTTTCTCTCAAAGCCAGGGTCTCCAGCTGCCCTGTAGTTCTCTCATTAGTGCAGCTTTGCAATTAGATAATTAGCCTCAGAATGAGAACTCCACATCAACTGCTCACAAGCCATAGGTTTGTTCCAGCTGAATTTATGTTCACTGTTCCTCACTGGGAAGACTGATCTCAGCTAAAACTGAACTGGTATGGTTTTCTGCAAATTCCACCCAGTCCTGTGAAAAACAACCCTAGGACTCATCAAAGCGAGGGGGGGCGGGGAGGGGGGGGAAGAGAAAGAAAGAAAAATATTCGGCTGGTCTGTCTGATGCCTCTCATACTGGGTCCCAGAGGGGATATACTATCACCTCTGAACAGGCTGCAGTGTAGGACACACCCATGTTTTTTTCATGAAAGCTGTAGACTCCTTGCCCTTAAATCAGCTCTACGAAATTCGCAGCAACCCAGAAGCTGGTGTGGATTGCAAGGCCACTCACTTGGGCACAAAGGAACAGAAGTATTAAGTGAGAGGCAGGAAGCATCAGAAGTGGAGCAAACCTGCCTTGCACAAAAGCATTTTTAGCAGACACATGAACGCATGGCTGAGGGACAAACCACTGAGTAAAATACACCACAGCACATCTCTGCTTGGTGGCAGCAGCCTGTGCGCTGTCTCCCACTCTGCCAGCTATGCCAGGGAACTACACAAACACACTCTCGAAGGAATCACAGGGTTATCACTCACACAGACCAGCACCATGCCACAGTTACACACTGCGTATTTGTATTCTGGCATACCCCAGGTGAATTACTCTATCTTAGGTCACCATATGGAGCCTGAGGTATGTAAGACTTCCAACGGAACACTATATAGGTCACTCTGCAAATTTTTCTCCATGGATATTTCACCCTCTGATGCTTGTATATATCAGGAATAACTTCACTAAAATTAATTCAGTTCTGCTGTGGACCTTTGCACATCATAGGTGCTGGCTGGAATATATGGCAGTAATAAGTAAAAACATTTATCAGCATGCTAGGTACAGCTCTGCTTTGCATCACTAAAGTAGGACATTGCCTGTAAGGAGACTAACTGGTATTTTAAGTCTGGGTTTTTTGTTATGTGACTTCTTTGTTTGGTTGTTTGGTTTCATGGATCAGAGCCAGCAATATTTTGGCTGTTGTTGGAACATCATCACAGCTGAGCAGCTGAGATTCGTAACAGTTACAGTCTGAGTGAATAATGTTACCACTTAAAAAGCACTCCAGCAAGGTACCAATGCCAAATGTGTAACTGAGGCAGTCCTTTACCTCACACCCTTTCAGAGAAGCTCTAATCTTCAGAATTTTAGGGACTTTTTTTTGCTATTTAAGAATCAGTACTCAGTATCCAAATTATGAATCATTCTGTTTGTGGAGACTTCAGCCTTATGTCAAACATGCACACATATGAAAAATGAAGGGGTGTTCTATGCTTTAAGACCAGTAATCTTCCTGCTACAGGCATTAGAGCTTGATTACAGCAAACGGGGTGTACATTTTAGTAATGGCCAATTCTTCGTCAATAAAAGGAAGCCTGGAGACTTTTCTACATGACAAAGCATTTGGCAACAATGTTGTTTTGAAGTATTTCCTCCTCTGGTCACTTATTTCTACTCCTGTCAGCTCTTTCAGTCGCATTAACACGTCTTTTGTAGGGCTGCCCTATGAACCAGATCAGGAAACTGATCCAGGTTAAAAATTAGCCAGCACAGGAGGCGGAAAAAAAAAAAAAAAGGCACAGCAAGGAATTGGCACAACGGCAAAAGCAGAGCGTGGTGGCGCAGAGACAGAACGAGCACACAGTGGTATGGGAAGGAAGTACGAATGCCTGAAATCCTCATTACCACTGAGTACTTGGGGGTCGTGGGAAAAACGGAGTCAGTGTCCCAATTAAGTTTTGCCTTTTCAAATTAAGTGTAAGTTTTGTCAACCAGAAACATGAGAAAAACCCACAATCTCTGGTCCACAAAATTCACCATGGCAAAAACCTCTGCTAAAGTGTAAAATAAATGCAGCACATGGCAAGAGCCCGAAAAATACCTACTTGTTTTGTCCAGCTGTAGCTGATCATTTACTAGAAACAGCTGATATAAAGACCGCGGTGCACACATGTGAAATGGTTCCTTAAGGGAGGCTGAAGAGAGTCAATTCCCTAAGTAGAGGAGGCACGAGTGGTCCTAAAAAAGGAACAGTTCTGCAACATCTGACATGGAGTTTGTGTATAAGTCAACTAGGGAACTATGATTCTGCTAGAGGAGAAATCTTAGCGTTGACAGGAGAGAGTGGAGCAGTTTTCAGTGGCAGCTTTAGAAGAAAGTCTCTGATCGGCCCCCTGGCTTTTGTGGTGCTGTTTTTCAGTCTTTGAAGTGGTGAGAGAACAGTTGAAAACAGATGGGGACACAAGGAGCTACAGTAATGAATGGTAGCTGGTCACCTGCTTCTGTAGGCTTCTGCGAAGTTGCAATTTGGGTATTTTGTCTGGGGGAGGGAAGAGGACTTTCTAAAGTTGGTAGCTATGTGGGCTCTGACTGGATAACTAAGTGCATAGTTTTATTGTCCAGTTTACACATGCCCTAATGAGAAAGGTGTATATATAAGTAATTTTCAAAAAATGCTAGGTACTGTGACAGAAAACAGTCTAGATAAAAGAAAAATTATTTGTATTTCCTACTTCGCTTCAGTAAGTACTTGCTAAGAGCCGAGCAGGCCTGAGACTCTACAAATCCAATAATGAAACAACAATTTAACGTGTAGCAAGACTTTATTGAAAACCTTGTCTGCTCTAGCACTTCAAAGATGAGACTTCACTGAAACATTGTCTGCCCTCTGCAAGATCAGGAGATGCAAAATACACTGCTGTAGGATGATGTTTAGCTCTCTGTGGGCTCTGAGGAAGGCTGTTGAACTGTACATATACTGGACCCTTAAACTGATGTTAGTGTGCTTTGGTAAAGCATATTGATGTGCTTCAAACTGTAGATAAGAGAGTAAATCCAGCTAGAAGGATAGAGGTGCCTCGCAATAGGGGTGATAAGAGCTATTTCATTCCACTTCTGCCTTGCTAAAAAACTCTTTTGGAAAACCTATTGCTGAAGGCAAGAGAGACATGTTTACTGGCTTTGGTTTCCAGCTTCTAGATCATGGTGAGTTGGCTGTTAGGAGAATGTCAATTAATATTTATATATTTTATACCATTTGATTAAGGAATTTTTATTCAATACCGGAACACTGTCTAAAACTCATATCACGTAAGTTTTGTTATGTGTCAGCTTTCCCTCTGACTCTGGAGGGGTTGTTGCATCCAGAAAAGCTTCAGTATGATGTGTCTGAGGTTAATTTCTGCCTGTGCCCAACATTTTGGATTGTGGTTTGGGCCATTTATTTTTGTTTTTAGCTCTGTATGGACACTTAAAAACACCAAACAAACAAAAAGAACAAAAAAAAAAAATCTACCCCTCACAAACGAACAAAATTTTTCAAATTTTAATTAAGGTTATATTCTCTCTTTGGTATAGTGAATGGAAGCAGTGAGAAAGACTTAGAGGAGAAAATACTGTCTAATCTCACAATGTGTTGTTGAAGGTTGAGGGGGGAGTGAAATTTTTACCATTCTGTTGCTAGGCAGCTCATGACGGGATACTTAAGGGCCATCTACTCTTACAAAAGAGAAAAGACTTCTGGCTAGGCGGGCACGGGAACTAGACATTGGGGGATTTGGTAACAGACACACTCGCTTTCAAGTCTTGGAGGAGAGAGTAGTGGGAAAAAAGCGGCTCTCTGCTTTTTTGGCTGCGACTGCAGAAAAAGCCCGGCTTTGCACTGGTTTTCTCTCTACCTGGTGGGTGAGTTCTCGCTTGGGGAAAAGGGGCATGGGATTCTGGCCCCTTCTACCCTCCGAGAGGGTGCGTTTCCCAGCTGCGCTGAAGCAGAACAGGACCCGCCTGCTCCCTCCCCGTGCCCTGCCTGTCACCACCCCACGCCCTGCCTGCCCTGCCTGCGGAGTTCCTGCCGCCTCCTCTGCTGGCCGGCCTGGGTGTGCTGACCCGGCCGCTCCATCTCCCGGCTCTGGGCTCTCTGCTGTGCCCCGTCCATCTGCGCTCCACGCTGCTCCAGCCCGCCTGCCATCACGCGCGGCACAGGTCCAACCTCGCGCCACAGCGCCACCTGCAGCTCCCCGGGAGTCATCGCACCTGCCCTGCTGGGCTGGGAGCCCAACAGCGCCCCTGCTGGCCGTGACCGTGACTGCACCAACCGGGAAAGCGCCTGGCAGCCCAGGGACATTTGCCACTGAGTTTTTGGTTTTGTTTACTGTTTTTTACCTTGTTTACTGTTTTTGTTACTGATTGTTTACCTCATTATAGATACTAGTAAAGAACTCTTATTCCTTTTCCCATACCTTTGCCGGAGAGCCCTTGATTCCAAAGTTATAATAATTCAGAGGAAAGGGGGTTCACATTCTCTGTTCTAAGGAAGCTTCCCACCTTCCTTAGCAGACACCTGTCTATCAAACCAAGACATGTGTGAACATAATTTCAAGAAGCATTTTCCGTTATGAACATTTTTTAGACTGCCTTAGTTCTGTGTATGTTCTTGTTTTATGCTTTAACATATGCTATTGCAATTTTAAGTTTAAATGTGTATCTTATTCTTCTGGAAATATGCCATTTCAGAGATTGGGTGAGAAGGTTTACTTCCTTGACTAATAATACTACTGTGTTGCCAAAGCTTTCTGAAAAGTTTTCAATTGCTTAGCTTGTTTCTAAGGTAAGTGTAATATACTGGGTGAAAACTGTATGGGGCCTTCAGACCTGAAGTGGGAGACTTTACCAATACAAGAGCAGATTGGTAATGTGGACAAGACAGTGATGACAAATCTGGAAGGTGTGCTGATGGTGAGCCTCATTTCTGTCATCCTGTAATATAGGTAAGACCAATTTTTGTTTTCCTTGCTTGACGACCCCCCTCAGGCGGAAGAGGAACCAGTAGACATAATCACAAGTCATACTTAAGTGTGATCAACAAAAGAAGTTTTTTGTTGTTTCAAGAACTAAGAAATTAAAAACCACTGTTGTCATCAGTACCTCATACTAGGTACTCTATTCTTCACTGTATGATCAGAAATTATTTCAAAGAAAAATGAGTGTGTGCTGATACTGATCTGGTAGTGATTTCTCCAGGTGTAGGAGATAGATCAGGCATACTCATGGTCTGCTCTTGGGAGGCAGAAGAGTAGTTTCAGATTTGTTTTTTACAATTTTCAGATGAATTTTAAAAAACTCAAAAAAAATCAACCAAAAAACCAACTAAACAACACATAGAAATAGAAATCAAGACTGCAGATTGAATGTGTTTTAACTCAGCATCAAGATTTTGTGGTTCTTTTCTCCAGTTCAGTTGCTAGCTGGAATTGTCTGTGGCAATCACAGACAATTTGGCACCTTTGACTTTCTAGATTCAGGTGTGTCCCATCCCTCCCCCATTAGCAAATACTTATACATCAGTTATCCCTTTGCAAATGTCTTCTTGAAAGATATGCTGTGTAGAACAACCCATTAATACTTGCCAAGAACTTTAAAATGGTGAACCAAAAAATCAAACTGAAGAATATCTATTTCGTCCTCCCCCACCCCCTGCAGCTTCCTACTCACAGGTTCAAAAATCTCTCTTCTAAAAGAAGTAGTTCCATGATGGACTACAAAGAAGATGTATGTACAAAGATTTGTATGTACAAATAACCCCATATCCTAGACCCTTTGTATTAATTTAGCCACTGTTACAGTGGCAAGTCATTTGCTCTGCTGAGAAGCAACAGATGCTTCTGGACAGAATAGGAATCATTCAAGGCACTCAAGGTAGACTGCGTCTCCGAGTGCAAAATGTTGGCTGCAAAAGATGTTTTGTCTTTGTCTCAAACATTTGGTAGAGAAAGAAACATGATTGTGTACAGGACTGAGTGGGAACTTTTCTGTTTTATTTCCTTCTCTAACACACCAAGGATCAGCTTTTGATCTTGTGCGCAAATGGGTTTTTTCCTACACTATCCCATATTTGGTACGATTTTTGCATTTAAGGAAAAAATTTACCCAAATGTCATCATCTTTGCTCTCAATGTAAAATGTCCATCTTCACAACAGGGTTCAAGTTCAGACAGCACAATAGCTAAAATAGAAATGCCCCCCCCAATTGTACAGCTGACATTATTGCTGAAATTGGTGAGGCCACCCTGAGTTGTCAGTGGTAGAAACCTCAGGAGAAAAATGACAGACAGGGTAAGACACAAACTAAATAAGATTCATGCTTTCCCAGCAAAGGAGAATGCTGGCAAATACAGAAAATCATGAAAGTAATGCTGTTATGTACCTTATGCCTTCTGATACTCCCCAGACTATCAGCATTGCTCCTGCACTATACACAAGCATCTATGTTATTCCAGTCTAACAAAATGCTAAATGAAGCAGAATCCTGTAACATCCATATACAGCAGGCAGCCAAGGTGAACAGACTTCAGGAAGTGCCCAACTCGCTTGACTCCCCAAGCAGCAGCTGAATTGGTATGAATTAGATGGACCATTAGTCTGACTCAATGGGGCATTTCTCATAAGGGCTTGATTTTGTTCACAACAGTATTCTTCAGAGGCACTCATGGGTTTACAGTGCTGTGCCACAACTGGATATTAGTGCCTGAGAAACTGAGAGGGCTGTGCCACATGGGTCTTGACTTCTGGGAAGGCAGTCTGATGAAATATGGAAAGGAGCAGGATACCAGACTGAGGCAGTACTGCTAACATGCCTATGTGTTAATTTTTTTCATTATTTAGTAAACCACTCTGAAAAACTGGGAGGGGGTTCCATGGTAGGAAACTGTAACCATGCAATGCCTTGTTTTGAAAAGAAAAGGGATATGAATGGCAACCTGATTCCTCTCTGGTAACATGCCAGTCATTTCAGCAGTTTTGTTTCACAGTGAAGTACAAACTCTCTGCAAGAGACTACTACCTTCCTAACAGAAGCATCAGAAGTCAAGTAACACCAGCATCTCAATCAATTCCTGTAATTCATTCATCAGACCATGAATTAGGGCTTCTGAGTGGGCAGATCCTCTTCAGTCCTGTTGGCTGTGCTATGCAGGTGGGAAACTCCAGCAAAAAGGTGAGGTTGGACAGGTGAGAATGGGAGGACTTTGTAAACAATGCTGGTTTTTTTGGCCAGGGCTCCAGCAATGTGCACAGTGAAAAGGGACTTAATCAGCTGACCCACTCTGAAACAGTCATGTCACTATACAAAGTCTGCACTCCAGCAGGGAAGGTGGTGTTTGTTACTGTAGAAATGAAAGGTTTTGAGGAATCAGAAGGGAAGGCCTCCTGTACCCACTACACCCACTAACAAACTCCTCCCCATCAAAAGATAGCAGACAGGAGTTCCTGAACTTGCTACTTTGGCTAGTTAATAGAGATGACTTCAGGCTGAAGGTTACATAACAAATGTAGTTTACACCACCATAATTGCTGAAGAGATGTAACCTACTATGCCTTGTGTATGCCAAGTCAGAATTCAATGTTATTTTTCATTTATGCTTGAAAGGACTTCACACCGGTGAGTTATTGGAGATCTAAGGGACCAATGGAGTTCAGCAGTTCTGCTAAGGACTGAGCGAAGGTGGGAGTGGTTAACACTGATGGAACAATACTCAGAGTTGAGAAGATTTTCCCATATTCATGCCTCTCATAGCTTACATAAAGAGGGTAAAGAGCAAATGGCAGAAGAGACAATAAAGAGAGAAAAATGGACGTTAAACCAGCTGGCAGAGCTCTGACAACCTTTTGCACAGCTGGGAGATCCTACTGCCACCGATTCGGTGAAGAACTGTTAAAAGCAGCAATGTAGCATCTTAGTGAGCACCTGTGGGCCTTGATGAGACACTGAGGAAGGACATCTGTAAATTCTTAGGTTGTGCTGCCTCCCTCTTTCCGGACAGCTCCAGGCTCACTTACCAGCCCAGGTGGTGGCCCACAG
Organism: Origma solitaria; assembly: GCA_013397895.1. Classification (NCBI taxonomy): domain Eukaryota; kingdom Metazoa; phylum Chordata; class Aves; order Passeriformes; family Acanthizidae; genus Origma; species Origma solitaria. Next base: position 2,164,335 of record VZRL01002680.1, on the reverse strand, counting down.
CCTACGACAGTGGCACCTTGGCCCAGGCAGCCTTTTCTCAGTTGCTTGCAAGGGAAGGCACCAGTGCTCACATTGCCGAGGAGGGCTCAGGACCCGCTTTTTGTGGGTCAGGAAGAGCCATTTCTGATTTGCAGTGGTTCCCTGCAGTTTTTACTTGCCTTGGAGCAAGCTCTTGGGGACTGAGGTGAGGTGTGTTGATTCCTGCACAGCCTGGCACCAGCTGTGACCAGCAGCTTGGACGGCAGGGCCTGAGCCACCTCCTCTGTGAGGGCTGCTGGGCCTGCTCCCAGCACTCTACCCTGCCGTGGCCACCATGGCCTGGCCCTGGTCAACATCAGCGGAATATGAGTCAGAGAGTGTGTGCCCAGGTGTATCAGCAATAGCATGGCCAGCAGAACGAGGGCAATGATCATCTCCCTGTACTTGACAACGGTGACACTCAAATCCTGTGTCCACTTCTGGGAAGGACACTGAGGTGCTGGAGTGTGTCTACAGAAGGGGAATGAAGGGTCTGGAGCACATGTCTGATGAGGAGCAGCTGAGGGAGTTGGGGTTGTTTAGCCTGGAGGAGGCTCATGGAGGACCTTTTTGCTCTCTACAGCTACCTGAAAGAAAGTTGCAGCCAGGTAGGGATCGGCCTTTTCTGCCAGGCAACCAGCGACAGCACAAGAGGGCCAGGGGAGGTTTAGGTTGGACATCAGGAGGAATCACATAAAAGGTGATTAGGCATTGGAATGGGCTGCCCAGAGATGCGGCGGAGTCAACATCCGTGGAGGCGTTTAAGGAGAAACAGGACGTGACACTTACTGCTCTGGTCTAGCTGACACGGTGATGTTTGATCATTGGATGGACTCCACGGCCTCACAGATCTTCCCCAAACTAAACGATTCCGCGTTTCGGTCCCGAGCGAGGCCAGGGACAGCCCAACCCCAGCCGCCCGCGCCCCGAGACGTCACAGGGCGG